>JAQFXW010001240.1:0-15411 GCA_034693945.1 Dendrobaena attemsi | reverse complement strand
CTCTTCGCTCAATACTAAATATGCCACTATTTAAGAAGCAGGTGTGTCATTATTTTCAAGTTAATTAAGCGAATTGTACTTATCTACCAGGCTCTAGTCTAACGATTTTGTCATGTTTTCTAGTAGCTAGTTAAGTTCATTCGTTTGTGTTTTTTTCCAGACATGCTGAGCCTGTCTTTGTTTTGTTTTGAATTGAGTATTATGCTAATTAGTTGCCATCTCATTGCCTGTAACGTAATTAGATAGCCCTAATTAAGCGGAACAATGAGATAAGATGCAGGTAGACAGATGAGGAAGAAACACGAAGTTGTAAACTATATATATGTAGGCATATGAAGCGAATCATCTGCGTTACTGCATACCTGTTGAATCAAATATGGCCTGCACATCACTACGATCCCCTACCCTGTCAGGTCACTCAATCGGCCTCGGTCTGCCTTGGGACTATGCCGACCTGGTCAGTTGCCTTGCTTGGAGTGCTGACGGTGTCTCGACCCTCTCAGGCTTCTCTGTATGAGAGGCACTGTCCCCCCCTTCTAAGGCGATCTGCTTCATCTATGGATCTAATTTATCTCAGCATGCGTGGGGTTTCATATAGTTAGCGGGATTCATCCCTTTCTGGGTAAGCCCATTGAGAATCATCCATTTTCATGATCAAACTCAGACCTTAAGACTTTATCCAGTCTATGGAATCACTTTTTTATGGCTTATTCTTTCTTTTGTTCTTGGTTGTCAAGATTGCATTCTGATGGCCAGATGTTTGGTTTGTTTCTCAAAAAATTTATATTATTATTGATTTATTTATTTAAATGTTCTGTTTCTATCATTTGCTAGCGACATTCAATGTTCACGATATGGGGATGGTAGTTGTCGGAAGTACACTGGCCATGGATTCTTCCCCTTTAAGATCCCCAAAACGTCAGTGAAAAGGGTTGGGCACTGCTTCAAATTAAGTTGTGTAAAACATAAAAAAATATTTAGTGAAAAATTTCAGTATCAAATAGTGGACAGTGGTAGTATATAATATCTGAACTACACATCAGCTTTGTCATTTAAAATGCTCACAAAATGTTTAATTAAAGGAAAATCTCTTATTTCACACTGCTGTCTTACCTGGATCTCCGGTGCACGCTTGTTAGCTTATGGCAGATGTCCTTACATTTGGGACTCGGGGAATGGACTTTAGGTGATCTTCTTTGATGAAGCCTCTTTTGTCCAACCTTTTCTCCTGTGTTTTCATTTCTGAGAATTGTTTCAGAACTGGGAGGAACAACAGAAAAGTTCGACATCTCTTTCTTTCGTTCTGATTCATTGTCCATTCTTTCATCTTCTTTTTGGTTCAACAACCTTTCATTACAGTGACGCATAGAGTTCTGCTTGATCTGCTTTTCAGAGTTCTGAATTACTTTTGACTCATGCAGCGTCAGGATCTTTTTCTGTTTCGTCCCATGCTGCACAGAGACCTTGCTCACGTTTACATCACTTTCAACATAGCGACTCCTTGATGACCTACTACTGGTGGTCTCCTCGGTCGAGTCCAACATTGAGGATCGTATTCTGGTTCTCGTTAGACTTTTTCTGCCCTTAGCTTGCGGTGAAGTCTGTTGAGAAACCTGTGAGGGCTGGGAACAATCTGTGGAGGAAAAACCACCTGACCGATCATCTCTGCAAGTCTTCATGTTAAGTCGCTGTCTCTTCTGAGTGCTGCTGTCACATCCGCTGTTTTCATGGCAACTGACGACAGATATCTCACCCAACTGTTTTTCTTTCTTACATGCTGATGTCTGTTGTCTGGATCTGGAACCAATTACACAGACCTCAGAAGCACTTCCATCTCTTACTTGTCCACCATGCGACCCACCATGCTGTATTTCTTTGGTAACATCTGTGCTTGAAACGTTTTCCATTTCCATATCTTGCATTATGACATCTTTGTTCCTACGAGGACGTCCGCGTCGCATTCCAGAACTGGCTGCAACTAACTACAAAAAGAAGTACATGCATTAGAAGTAACACTAAACATTTAAATAAAGAAGACTGCCTGCTCCAACATTTCTCAATCTACACAGCCTTTACACTGGGACATCTCTTCTCATCCATTGATAAAGGAAAGACATTCCATTCCTTTCGGCACTGCCGGAACCAGATACCGTCAAAACAAATAGACTCAGTAATGTTTCCATATCTCAAGTACTGCCTTAAACTTTACTAAAGCTGTAACTTCTTACCTCTTCCAATGGTCTCAACAACTAGTAATCAAACGGCTACTACTTTCTGCACAGGGATCTGTTCTTGGCCCAGGCCCTCTGTTATTTATTATCTTAATACTTCATGAATCAGCTACACAGCTAATCAATTCGAAATTCAGTTACAGCAATACGCTGAAGATACTCTACATTGCTCTGTCACAGACTGATTGACCATAATTATGATGCGATCTGACGCCTTCAGGCTTATGTTATAAAAAATCAAAGACGACATTTTCATGCCACAAAAAGAGTAGAAGTTTCCCTTTAAAACGAGCCCGTGTTTGTACCGATATCGTGACATTTGACGGAGTTACGAATATTTCAATCTTATAAAACTTCCGAAATTGCAAACACGATGTAAAGATAGGACACAAAATAATTGCGATTAAGCTGCACAGTCTTTTTTATTTTATTTATATTTATTTATTCACACATTTCTATACCGCCCCTTCAAGTCTCCTACTACTCAGAGGCGGTCCTGACTACAGCCCAGAGGTGTGTCGGAGTTTACACGCTGAAGCGCAATTGTGAGTGAGGAACTTGCTCAAGGTCCTTACGTGGCAGGTGGGATTCGAACCTGCTACCCTTCGGTTGCAAGGCGGCGACCTTCACCACTACACTACCGCGCCCCACAGTCGTCTCTAAATGACACATAAAAGGTAGGCTAGCTTGCTTGTATTATTTATAATGTCTATTATGTATTGTGAAAGCTTCTTTATGCTGAATTAGCGACAAAACAATTATAATTCATAATAGGAGGAGTAAATAAACATGTTATTCTATAAATTGTTAGGTGCTCTTTGGCTCGTCAGCCAATGACGTACCACATGATCGCTCTAGTTCAGTGTCTACTCAAACTATCACTAAATTCGTCCAAAGTTCTTGGTCTTACACTAATTATTCTGTTTATTTTACCTGCATTGTCTAAAAGAGAGACCAGGCTTTCAGACGATGCCAAGTTCAACAGTAGTCGACGCCTACTTGAGAGAAGGGACAGATTTTAAAATGTACTAAAAAGTAAGATTTTCACACTTTAAGAAGAACTTATATAAAATATAAAAAATTTATATAAAATTAAAATAAATTTAATTAAAATTAAAGTAAAAAATTTAATTACATTTAATTAAAATTAAAAAAAACGCATATAAAATTAAAAATGTATATAAAATTACTAAAAAATATTTCTAGACATATTATAGGTGTAATACTTGGTAGATTATACCTTGTACTATACGAAAATGCAGAAAAGTCTAAATCAACCTCTGACCCCTCCCCTGCTTAATTAAAATCGACTGTATCTCTTAACCAAGATTCCCGACATAAGCCTGATAGTGTCAGATCGGCTCACAGTTAGTCTAACAAAGCAACACTTGCACAATGCCCATCCATCAATCAGCAGTTTTTTGCAATAAACCCTGATAACTCTGAGATAATTGGGCAAGAGTCTTAGTCAGTTAGTTGAGTTTTGTTGTAGCAAACTCAAAGGCTTTAAAAAATTAAGGCAACTAAGAGTTCTTCACCTGGCGATAGACTAGCCAAACAATTGAACATGAAATTGGCATTTCAGCATAACCTGCTCGCGTTACCAATGTATGTAATAATGATAAGTCTGAACACTAGACAGCACATCTCAAAGACTGTATTTTTAGATGTAGAACAAGTTCAAAAACCAATCAGAGAGTCAATGAGTTATGGTTTGTAATAGCCAGAATTACAAGTATATCAATATTTAATATGTGCAAAAAAACACCTTATGTGGCTGAGAGTAGCAGCAGACTGTGCCACATTGTTTACTAGTTCAGCACCAAAACCATAAGAATGCACAACAGAACAAGGCAGTCTTAGGTGAATGGTAATACTCTAGCAAGAAGAGCAGAAGATCAGCTAGAACACGGGAACGTTTCCTCTAACCATCCAAAGGCAGACTCAGCCTTCCTTATGGTATATGACGATGACCAATCGAGGCGTTTTGGTGTATTAACATTGATCCGACGTCAGAGCCAGAATTGGTAGGATCTCTGAATGGTTCACCCTGCAGGTGCTACATAAATCCTCAAACACAATATAATGTACATGACATGGATATACTTAACACGTTGACCGCCTGCGACGTGTTAACACGTCCCATTCATCATGGGTTTAGATGATTTGTCAGGCGGCCAATGTGTTAAGGATGTATTGATGACAAAAAAGATGGTGCAAGTAATGAACACAATATTAAGATTACTTGTTTTTCATCTTTTGCAGCCGATTGATCTTTAGTCTCAACAGGCTTTTCCCCATTCTCTTTTAACTTCTTCCCTATTTCCTCATTGGGCATCTTATTTCTCGATTTAAAATGTACAGCAGGCAAACTGAGCACATTGTCGTTTTCCTGAGCAATGATTGTTGCGTTGCTCATTGGATCAACCATGACTCTCTGATTAGCCCACCAGGCAAGCGGAGGAAACACAAGTCTTCCACTGCGTCTTGTAACTGGTAGATCCTGGAGAGTCAAAGGATCTGTATTGTTAATAACAAGCGATTCTTAAAATAACATAGACAGCACATCTCTAAGACTGTATTTTTGGATGTAGAACAAGTTCAAAAACCAATCAGAGAGTCAATGAGTTATGGTTTGTAATAGCCAGAATTACAAGTATATCAATATCTAATATGTGCAAAAAAACACCTCAGGTGGAAGTAGCAGGAGCGAGTCAGAATGATCCATGATCCAGTCCAAGAACTCTTAATGCAGTGGACTGAAATTTTATTCTTTAGCTATATGTGACTATGTTTTTGGGCACTAATAGGAGTTCCGGAAAATGCTAAATCTTATTAATGTAGAATACACACTGTCAGTTGATCATATTTTTGAAGGCAAATCGACTAGTGTTTATGTTCGAAAGGATACAAATTGCTTTTGAGGATCTTAAATGCCATTATTTAATGTATTAAATGATATTTTACAAAGTGGGGCAGCATCTAGCATTCACAGTGTAAATGGGTCCACAACATTTTCACGAGTAGCCGATTCTCTACTATAGAATCCTTGCCTCCAGTCCAATAACATCAATCTTCCTCTTGTCGTTTTCCTTCCATTTTATTTGTGAATAGGCTTAACTAACGAAACCAAGAAAATTAAAATTCTGAAAACAAGTCTCACCATTCTTCGAGCCTTTGTTTGACAAAACCTTGGCCACGCTGGAGACTTTCTTAATCGGTTCTCTGTTGTCCTCCACTGAATCTGACAAAGGCTTAGCTTCTTCAATTACTTTCTGAACTTGAGAACTGCTGTCAGGCGTCTCTGACAGAGGCTTAGCTTCTTCAATTACTTTCTGAACTTGAGAACTGCTGTCAGGTGTCTGCCTGCACAAGTAAGAAAACACCATATGTACAATTTAATTAAAAGAATTTTAACTTCCACATGAAATGGCTTACTGAATACTGAACTACATTAAAAATTCAACAAATGACGACACACTTCTTTTAAAATTATTTCCTCATTTATTACAGCAAACTTTTATAACACACATTAAAGACTACCCATTAAGAAGCACTAACAGGTTAAACTAAAGCAGTCTTAAGATCAGAGATATCAATAGGCACAAGATCAGTGGTCTCAAAGCCGCATGCGGCCGGTGGACTCGTATTTTGCGGCCCGTGACGTCCACCTGGTTTTCTTACCTTTATCTGGCCTTTACAGGAAACACTCATCTATTAAGTATATGATTATCATTTTAGAACATTTAGACCTCACAAGTGTAACGGCTACAGTACCTTGTCTATTTAGGCCTACAGTATAGTGAAGATTCGATAAGGGCGCCAGCTATGTCCTTACTCCTTAGTGAAATAATTGCCACTTTTTCTAGTCATTAGATTCATGAAGGTGCCCTATAAATATCTGGCTAGGTCAAAATAAGCAATAAATGCAAAGACATGGAAGATAAGTTTACGTGTGTTCATTGGCTTCGTTCTCTTCCTCCAAGCGCTTCTGCTTGGATTTTCTCAATTCGTAAACACCGATAATGATAGCGAGCACGATGACTTCAGCAACAATTCCCAAGAAAGGCCACAATGGAGCCAAGTTGTCTACATAGAGAAACAAACTCAGTGTATTATAAATAGATTGCATGCCCATCTATACAAACCGATTTTCTAATCACTCATTAGTAATTAATTAGTAATTTGATGAATTTGGCACGCAAAATAATCAATAATGGACCATCAGAAAAATGTCTCCAAAAGCCCATTTATGACGTCACATTATGTTATCTGGTCTTTGCTAATGACTTAAATCTTATAAGGCACAATCGATTCTAATCCAATATCATAACATACAAAGCCTCAAGCGGTGGTTGTATCAACTTAAAATCTTAATCCACATTCATAAATCAATTTGGCAGGTCAAATCAAATAAGAAAGGTCAAATTGATCACCATACTGCAAAAATTATTGATTTGAGATTAAAACAGAAAACTCCACTGTGAAACATTTGGTAAACACCCTTGTAAACATGATACATAGTCACTGGTCAACAAGAGAAAACAGTCAATGCGACATCAAAGTTCAGTATTTTATTTATTCATATAGTTGTATTTTGCCTCTTTGAGTCTACTACTACTCAGAGGCGGTCCCAACTACAGCCTGGTGTGTCGCAGTTAGCACATCAAAGAGCTTCAAGCAATTGTCAGTGAACTTCCTCTAGGTCCCAAAGCAGCGGCCCGGATCTGAATAGAACCTGCGACGCTCCGGCCGCAAAACTTCGGCTATCCCATTACATTATCATGTCCCTCGGGCATAAATCACAATACAGCATCTGCATAATGCTTACCTTTGACTCGAACAAGAATTGCGTCACTCCTAGCATGGGTCGTTTCATTGAAAAAATTTGAAGCCTTGCAGATAAAGTCTCCTCGATCGGACAAGTTCAGGTTCTTCACATGTAGGCCAAGGGAGAGGCTGACATTGTCAGAAGAGGTCACATTCTGTATGTTTGTAAAGTCGAGGGTACTGTGACTCCAAGTGACATTTGGCACAGGCCAACCCCAGACAGTGCAGTTGAGCTCCACGTCATGGCCCTCTATAACCGTTCTCGATTTCTCCCCATGGCGTTCTATCGAAACATCTGGGGACGCTACACACAAAAATCACATCCTAAAGTTATAAATGGTTCCATTTTTTCATTTGACATATTGCATTTCAAAAGTATGTAATGTATTGTATCAAGGAAGGTAGGAAAATAAGAGTTTTTGGGTGTAAAACACCCCCCCCCCCAAATGAAACAATGAAAATTAAATTTCTTTAGGACGTGGAAAACAGCATGGGCGGAGTTTAGGGACTAGACATGTACTTGTTAGTCCCATGCATTATTCAGGGCCACGGGTCCAGTCACCATCGGGTACTATATTCGACCCAAAAATGAGGTGATGAGTTAAAAAAGTCATCAACTTTTTGGCGGATGCAATGAAATCATTTTCGGAAGTCGGGAAGTCCTAAAAAAACTTTTTCTCCCAAACTCCGCCCATGGGAAAACACCCCCGAAAAAAATCTGGCTACGGCCTTGTATTGTATGCATTTTACAATTATGGCCTTAGCCAATGAAAAATTAAAATCTAAATGAATGTCACTTCAATCATAAAAACCTCAATATGCACAATTGCACACACAACCATAGAATTGCACTGATATTTTACTTCAACAGAACATTCAATTGCTATTCATTGTGTAGCTTGAAAAAGTCAAAGCATTGTCAACTGGCACTAATGTTTAAGCATTTTGCACAAATGCAGCAACCTAGCCTTAAGGAACAGAACTTTGCAGATGACCAGTCAATGTTAGCGAGAAATCAGAAAGATTTGCATGCAATGATAGATCGACTGAACATAATATCAATCAGTTACAGCTTGAGAATGATGTAAAGAAGACGAAACTTATGAAGATAAGTTAAGTATTAAAATAGGAGGCAAAGAAATAAAACAGATAAAGAAATTCAGATATCTTCGAAGCATGATAAAGACAGATCTATGCCATATGCCACAGGGAAGCTAAATGAAGGATTGCAATAGGAAAGGAGGCATTAATGAAATGGAAATAACTGCTGAGGGGGAAAATGAACGGGAATCTAAGGAAAAGGATCACGAAGACATCGATATGGAGTACAGTGCTGTACCGTTTGGCAACTTGCACAATGTGGAAAAGAAGACATCAAGAAACTAGAGGCTTTCGAAATGTGCACATGGAGAAGAATGAAAAAGATCAGCTGGACGGAACACATAGCAGATGCAGAAGTGCTCAGAATGGTTTGTGAAGAAAGAGCAATGATAAGGACAATCAAGAAAAGAGAGAAAATGTATTGAACACACACTAAGAGGGGACTACTTGCAAAGAATGGTAATAGAAGGCAAAATGGAAGGTAAAAGAATGGAACGAAGACTGTCACAGATGGTGATGAACTGGATGATGACCTATCTAGTTGTCTGTCTGTCTGTCTATATCTCTGTCTATATAATCAAATCTAATCTTATCTAATCTTATCTATCTTAACAGTTAATCAATCAATCTATCTAAACTCTATCATCGATGTATAGTGTACTAAATGAACACAGTATACACAAACTGCAATTGTATTGTGAAATGAAGCTTTACTACATCTGCCACAATTTCAACCTAACCGTCATTGCTACTAATTCCTTTTTGCTCATATCGTATTCCATATAATCACTGTAAAATTGATCTAAAGGTATTTCACTCCAATCATAAAAATCTTCATTCAAACTCATTTCAAGTTGTTTTGTCAACAACAAAAAAACTCAACACATTACAACACATTTTATCGTCGGCTTCATATTACTTCAGTATTAAATAACAATCCCAGTTAAAGGCCGAGAAAAGGTACCACTTCTCGCTAATGGACTTATTGACAGTTTCCAACGCCTGATACTTTAAGGAATTCAAGGTAAAAATTTCAGCCTGATTGCTTCAAAATTTATTTACCTACCGTCATTTACAAATTAGAACTTGCAGAATAGCTGTATGTACATGTGTATATATGTATGGCTATAATACTTTAGACTACTCAGCAACCTTCTGGTCATATTATAATAGCACGTGTAGAAATACGCTGTGAAAAAATGTACCCCAGATGTCTGTTCATCCATTGGATGATAGAACCAAAACTCTATGATTATTCATGACCTAAGCGAAAACATCATTTTCTACCTCTTCCAGAAAGCCACAAGTGGTACGTTCTCTTGGCCGAGGTCACATATATTACACGATGCTAAAGCCTGTGTAAAACACAGCTTGAATGGCACAAGCCGTCTCCACCGTCCACTCAATATACAGGATGGGCCAAAGAAAAGGAACTCCCTGCGTTTTTGGCTAATAATTTTGTCAAAAGTAAGAAATTTTACACTAAATTTTACAACCTGAAAGGCAGTTCATATTTACGTACTACTGCCAAATTTCATAAAAATATTTCAAACAGAACAAAAGTTATTCCATTTTTAGTGAGCCGACTCCCTAATTTTGATGTCGCAAAAACTGGATTTTGATGGTTTAAATAGCGTTTAACAGGTTTTGCTAATATTTCTGTCAAATGTGGAAATAATTTAATGAAATTTTACAGGCTTAAAGGTAATTCGATACATAGGCCTATAAATTCATATTTACATATTACAGCCAAGTTTTATCAAGATATTCAAAATTAAAGTAAAGTTACAGCATTATTAGCAAGAATACCTCCTGAATTCTGATGAATTGAACAAGTGTAATGCAACATGCGTTACACAAAAAGAGCTGGAACTTTTGCTGAGTTTAAAATATTTGTTGAAATTTGGCCTCACTTTGTTAATATGAATTGGCTTTACGCCTGTAAATATCATTAAAATATTTCAACATTTGACGGAAATATCAGCAAAAAACTTTCGATACATAGGCCTATCAATTCTGGGTATGATCAGTGAATAAGTGATCACCATTCGACAGAACCCAAAAATGAGAAAATAATAAAATCAGTGACAAATAAATTTATTAGCTGTCTAAGCAAAGTCCTTAGTCCCAACAGATATGTACCACAACCAAGAGCAAAACGGTCACATTGCACTTCAAGACAAATTTCCCATTGCTAATAAGCAGAGCAGATCTAGATGTAGGCTACAAACAACAGACAGTTAAATCCAATTGAAAAAGAAGAGCAGATCTAGATGTAGGCTACAAACAACAGACAGTTAAATCCAATTGAAAAAGAGACTAAAAACCATCATCACAACACAACAGTCACTCACCATTCAGGGTAACTTCCCTTCTCTCACCATTTGGCAAGACACAGGTGTACACTGGTCCAATATCATAAAAACCTGTTTATAAACAAAATAAAATCACCATCATCAGCTATATCAACTACTTACAGATGTAAAAACTCAACAGTAATCCACATATAATTTTGCAACATCCAATAGAACCAGTCTATTTGTACACTGGCTGACATTCATTCAATTCAAAATTTACATCACTTTAAAAATGTATTAAATTGAGCAACATGTTAGTAAAACAATTAGCACACAACTTTAACAACTACATTAAACAAAGGCGATTCTCAAGTGGCTGTAAATTAGATAGAAAACAGTGCCAAAGTATATAGCATTTGGTAAGATTCGGTCATGAGCAAATGAACGCACAGCTGGGGTTCACCGCTGGTGACTTGTCTGCTTCGGGCGGTGTTTTACTGTGGTAGAATGGTACATATCGTAGCAAATTTAAGATCATAGGCTACAATGACAGGGAGTGGAATGGGTGATGTTGTTGCTGGCTACCAGTTGTACTAATAGTGAGTAACAAGCTGTGGTTTGTCAGCTTGCTTTTCACTAAACGAATATACATAGATTCAATTGGTGTTCAAGAATAATTATTCAAGAATTGGTAAAGAAGATCATTACAATACCGTAGAGATATGTAGCACTTGTATATGTGGCCAATGATCTCACACAGTATAGTTCTAGATTTCTGTTGCACTAACGCCTTCCAATTGAATATAGTTTCCAACAGAGTATGCTGAAAACTGTTAAAAAAATAATAGGTGGAGACCAACGACTCCTTATGTATCACTGCCGTGCTCCCTGTGTTTAGCTGCCCAATGACATTGAGGCAAATATAAGAAAAAGAGTACATCCGAGCAAGAAACAAGAGTGCGCTCAAGTAGGCTAAAATAGGGAGGAACTACGCGTGGCATGCAATTACGAACCTCCTCCCGTATAATGGCAGAGCCCGGTGAAAACCGGTTTCGGTGGCTCAGCATAAGTTAAGTGATCCAATCGGCCTGGTGAAGACCATGACTGGATTCCCGTCCTCGTGCCAAGGCAATAAAAGCGAAATCATCTGCACTTTTTACCCACATTTGCCCTTTGGAACAAGTTTAAAGGAATGGTCTGTCATCAACTCAAGCATGATAACATCACACAGGAATCACTGACAATACAAGTGAAAAAAAAGATTGGCTCACCAACAACTTTAACCGTGAGATTGCTTGTGCCAGATACCGACGAATTGATGATATAGTTGGCAACATCATGAAGATCATTGCCATTCTTGTACCACGCCACAGTTACATTTTCAGGCAAATCGTTTGTTTTGTATGTACAAAACATAGACGCCGACTTGGTGCCCTTGATTCCCATATAATACCCATCAACTGCAGTTAAATCTGAAAACATCAACAAAAGAGAAATGGAAATAATTTCTGGGTCAGGATCATGCATTTAAGATGTCGTGCTTCTGTGCAGAAGATCTGGTGGAAATTAAAACAGATGACACAAACCCTGACCCTAACTGACCCTCACGACTCAAAGATGCAATGTTCTCAATATATGTGCATTGAAAATGATCACAAATGGCAATACTGAATTCAAAAGATCATGAGTTGACTTAAATAATACATGTTGGCTAATTGGTAATCCGGTAGTTCAGGTTGCCAAATTAGTATCCGTGTTCTCAATCAAAAATTGAAGCTGTCAAATTCTAGTCGATTTTTCCACTTCTTCTGTTAAATCAACATTTTCATCTTTCCACTTCTTCTTCCCAATATTTTTTATAAAACTGACATTTTCATCCATTTGCAAAATAATTCGGCAACCTGCACTACGCATGATGACAATTTGACAAAATAAACTATGGTTTCACTGGTTTATCTAACAACAAACGATTGCATTATTGTCTTTGGGGAGAGTAATCCATCAACTTAAATAGTTTGCAGTGTTATAGTTAGAATTATTCCGCAGTTTAGATTAATTAATTTTAGTCTATGGTTTCAATGTGTTTGTTGTCAGTGCCATTTCTTGTGTCTATTCCAACTTCTTCTTTAAAATCAACATTTTCATAGTACTTCTCTATTACTTGCAGCATCCCAATTCTTGTTATCAACATTTTCGTCTTTCACCCCACTTCTCTCATATTACTAACATTTTCATCGGTGCCAAGAAAGTGGAAACATAGACTATATTATAATTAGTGAGCCTAACTACGGGTTAACCGAAGTTAGTGTCATATTATCCGCTTCAAAGAATTGAGGAAAACAGTAGAAATCGATGCGTTACGATTCTGCAATCACAGCATCGCGTTTCCTTATTTGTAAAACACCTCTGTGACATTAAAATTAATTATTTTAAGAGAATGAAATGAGTATTTCGTACAAAAGTAAGTTATTCACCTGAAGCAGCGTAGCCAGATACACAGCACGAGATCAGAAGGACGGCAAAGACGTTCCCTGCGGTCAACATTTTCGACAGTTTGCTACTCAACTGACTACTACGTTTTCAGATAAAGCTGCTCTACAACTTTATGGGCGGATCCCGACGAAAACAATGCTTTTGTTTTCTTAATTATTATTATTTCGTTCCTTTGCGTTCAGGTGATCAAAGGTCCGGCATAGACGATACGTTACAGATTCTACACGATTCTAATGACGTAAAACTGCGTATTAAAGTTAATTTTAAACTCCACAGATTTTCATTTATTTGCAAAAAAAACTGGAATGTTTAAGTTAAACTTAATTTATACAAAATGCAAGAAGGTGCAGCAAATATAATTAATCTGTTTAAAAAACTCTTCCTACTGCCTGACCACCAGTTATCAGTCACGTAAAGACGCCTTACTACGTTAGCAATACCGAGCTCTATACCAAAGACCTCCAATATATAATCCGTTCGATGTAGTCAAAGAATCTATATTTAGTTAAGTTGTAGTACTGCAGCTGTAGAAGAAGTGGCTCTAGAGAGGTCGTTGCTCTAGAGGGATTGGAATCTGTGGAGCCACCAAGTGCCAATAAGTCCGGGTGAGGTACCTTGAAGTCTAAGCCTAGCTAACCAGTGTGGTTCAGTTCCGAGCGGTTTAAACCTCCTGCTATACAGAATCATTTCGCTTTGGCAACAAGTAGGCCTAATGACGTAGCTCGCAGTCGTCATAGCCTACTGATCTAGGCCTACAACGGTCACGGCTCATGGAACTATGGCATATTATTATTATTAGCGTAGTAGACTAGTAGTTCGGTCTGGGCCTATAGGTCACAGCAGGTGGTGGTATTCTATAGCCTAATAGTGTATAGGCATATAATGTATAGGTTCTGGCGCCTCTCGTGATCAATGGACCACAGTTTGCTACCAGCCATTATTAAAGCAATTGAGCTTGCGATCTTGATCTTAAAGTCCTTTGCGTCAGTTTTAATGCATTTTTAGTTTTTTAAAGGCTTTTTTACGCATTTCTATACCGCTCCTTTAAGTCTCATACTACCAAGAGGCGGTCCCGACTACAGCCAAAAGGAGTGTCGGAGTTTACACGCAAGCGCCACGAGTAGGCCTAGATCCTAACTGTATGTGAAGGACTCGCTCAAGGTCCCTAAGCAGTGGCTTGGGTCTGAATCGAACTCGCCACCCTTTACTAGTCATGTAGGCCTACTCATATGATATGACCTGGCCGCCAGGCCGCGACATGGCTGCCTACCGCCTGCGACCTGGAAGCAAAATCCATCTGGCAATCAACAGCCCAAAAAACTTATGACCTTTCTTAGTCATCACGTCAAATTATCAGGTGCAACATTTTTATCCTCTGTTTTCTTTAGCCATTCCTCGGCTCAAATTATGACATCGTAGGCCATATGCCTGTATAGGCCTACTTAATTTAAGCCTCCTGCTCCACACAATCACCTCGGTGAATTTTTGGCCCCTACAGGCCTTATTTTAATATAGATGCCACATTTTCCTGTGGAATCATTATAACTCCCAACAGATCTCTGCCTTTTCAGAGTGGCAGCTATATGGGCAGGACAAGTCTTCTCCCTCGTCGTCTGAGCTTCTCACCGACAAAGTACGGTCGTTGGGATAGTAGCGTAGATTAGCTAAGTTGATATAATCGAGGCAAGTGGAACTCATAATGTCAAAATTAGACCTAATAGGCTATCTTTAGACCTAATAGGCTATCTTTAGACCTAATAGGCTATCTTTTCTGCGTAGTCGGTTGGATGGAATGGATGCCATCCAGGACTCCATGGCTCCACGGTATTTAAACCTCATTGCACGCCTGGGTAGTTGCAACGGCGTGGAAGGCAAGCCAATGCTGGTAGGTCCTATTTGGCCCTAATGTCTGGACGTCGTTTGCATATCAGGCCTATGCGTAGACCTACATTTTGAGAAAGTGTGGCACGAGAGGCAGGGAGTGGAGCAATGTCAGAAGTCAGAACTTCAAATAGCCTACGTTATAGTTACGCATGTCCTAGTGCTATTCATATTATTATAGGCCTAATGGCGTCGTTGTTGGAGAAGGAACAAATGTAACACAAATCTGTAGACCTGTTCTATTAAACGTCTAAGTAAAAACTGTTCTGCTGCATGGCTTGGCAATAGGTCTAGTTGCACTACATGTCTTAATGTGTGCCCAATTGAAAGTTAAGGTTAAGTAGGCCTATAGGCCTATATGATTAAGCTCAGCCATCAATGACGTTATAGACGAAGTTTAGAGGCATGCTTGACCTCGTGTAGGCCTACTGATCATGTCGTTCGAGTGTATCGCGCTTGGATGGATCCAGAGTTTAACGACAGCTTATGACAATTCTAAACAACTAGCTATAACCCGTCAAAAATGACGGTCTTATATTATAGTTTTCAAAGAATATACTTACTTACTTACGGAAAAC
>JAQFXW010001239.1:0-15412 GCA_034693945.1 Dendrobaena attemsi | reverse complement strand
GTTGATTAAAATAGCACGTAATTATTTACGGGTTAAAAACCAGGTCTTACCGTCATTTTTGACAGGATATACCTAGTTATATAGAATTATAAATGAATATTGCACGAAATGTGAAAGAAACGCACATTAGAGCGAACGAATGCCCGGTACTTTCCATGTATTCTAACTTACCATTTTAAGCATATGAAAGAAATGTAAAAGAAATAAAGGGAGCAGCAGGAAAACGTGGAAACGCAGAAGAGAATGCAACGAAAGGAACAACGGCAAAGCAAAACGCAACTATATGTATTGCCAAAAGAAGAAGTTTTTAATGTAAGCTTATCCTGTACAGTTTTGAGTGTATGTAGGCCTATATGTATATATAATATATATATATGGTTGTATCCGTGTGAGGGACACGCCTATCATAGTCTGCCTATCTCTGTGAATATAGGCCGACTATGGTAGTATATGTATATATAATATTAATTTTATTATGTATTTGTTACATAGTTAGGCAGTAAGTGTTTATTGTGTATATCTGGTGGATAAGGCATGCAGCATATAGCCCTAAACATATAAATGTACATGCATAATTATATAACTATATAGGCTATGACTATTTTGTCATGCTGTTACAGACAATATCATGAAAAACGATTTTGAAAGGAAAAGGCAATTGTTATGTCAGAACGGGATTCTTCCGACAATTCATCTGCTCATTGATGCTGCAATTCTCGTTAAGTCCAATATATCTACACTTATATATAATATACTTATCTATATCTACATGCTGCTATCTTCCCTTATTACTCTCTTTTTATTCCCATACAGGCAAACTATGTATATATGTTGGGCCAAAACGTAGCCCAACTGTGTCTTGCCAATATTTCCGCCAAAAGTATTTAATCAAACCATACATAATGAAAGACAATTCAGCGCCAAATTTCACCAAAATATTTCAAACAGAACAAAAGTTATACAACTTTTAGTGATCCCACTCACTTGATGGTTCAAAAACATAAATAATAATAACAATAATGAGTCCCCTCTATAGCTAGCCCTGATGCTGCTAATGGGTATGAAGTCTTAGTTAGTTCGTTTTTCTATAGGCGTCGGCATAATATGAGAGCGCGGTTACTAGTCCTCTACCTCGCCGTCTCATTATCCTCGGACCGTGCATATAGATGAGTCAACTAAATGTCAATCTAAATTTCTGCACAGGCGGGGACTGAACCCCGACCTCTCGATCGACAGTCCAGCACGCTAACCATGCACTGTATACTATCGAGAACCTCGGTCTGAAATAATTTTTATCATGATATCGATTCACCAGTCACCAGGTGTGTTCAATATGTTCAACCTCAATAGCTACTACACACGTTCTCTGTCCCCGCTATCAAGTTTTGCATGGCTTTCTTGATGGGCTCTTGGGCTAGGCCTATGTACCCTATCCACAACTTCCATCAAGGATATATCAAAAGCCTTATAAAACAGACTCAGAAATTAATCAGTCACATCAATTGAACACAAATTGAGATGTAGTATCAAAATCTTTCAATAACAATTATTTTGGATGCGACATAGAAATCGTGTCTTTAACTTTGACGCATTACATTTTGAATCATTAAAACACAAGAGGTGGACTCAATAATAATGCTGCAACAGTTTTTTGAGTTTGAAGTATTTTGATAAAATCTGGAGGTTATAGCAAATATAGGCCTAATTGCCTTCAAGCCTGTAGAATTTCATTAAAAATATCTATTTTGCAGAAACATTAGCAAGAAACATGTTGTTGAGCCATCAAAAGGCAGTGGGTGCACGGGCTATCTTAAAGTTGTTTTGTTTTTGTTCTGCTGTGTTAACTACGACTCAGCATCAGCATTGCAGTTGGTAGCGCCTCTATAGTATTATGGCGGACTTGAAGAGGCGCTGTAAAAATAATCATCTTAAATAAATAAAATACCTATACTTTGTGTAGTAGACCTATATCCCGTCGAAAAACATCCTAACGAGTGCAAATTAAATTAATGTCATTCAATCGCCTTGCGTGCATGAGCGATCCTGCAGCGGCATTGGAGATCACTAAAATATGATTAAGCAATTGTGATGTCAGTTGAGTTCCTTTTCCTGGACAACGCTTACGTTAAGTGAAGTGACAGACGATATTTAGATCACAATATTGCTGAACCGAACTCTGTGTTATAACTTATAAGTGCCTGCGCGTGCATGAATGCGTGGATTCATCGATAGTTGTTGCGGTAGAATAATAAGATGACCACAGCTAAGATAACTAACAGTGAGTCTTGAATTCGCTTTTACGACGAATATAATTTATGGCCTATATATACAAGGTGAGGCATAACAAAGGGGTCAAAGATCCGCAAAGCTATATGGCCTGGATTACCTTCTCACATAAACAATTTTCAAGCGATCAGTACCAAATGGAGCAAAACATTTCACATTATAACATATCAATACAACCTTGAAGTTGTCAACATCAAAAGAAAATGCAAAACGTACATGTACCAACAATAAACATTCGTAGTCAATTAAATGAACAATATAATTTTATATATAGGCCCAGTCACAATAATAAACAAGTTATCTTTAACCGTGCAGTGCTGAAATTGTGCACTGTAGCTCTGTATATTGCGATGGAACGATTGGGATGCTATGAAGACTGTAGTGACGTTTGCCAGCATTTTATCAGCAGCAGCAGAACTTACATCCCTGTCTGGTGCTTCAGAGTTGATGATGATCTAATGAATACGACAGTTTCCATGGCAACAATACACAGTAGCAGAGTTATAAAATGGCGCTTAACAGAAACTCAAATGAAAGTCAGAGAACGCTATGCGATGTGGAAAGGCTCACCAGAAACCCTGAAGTAGCTGTCGAACGTAGGAGGCAGGTATTGGAAGGACATCCAACGGCGAAAGAGGTAATTAAATAGGCCCGCCGGCTTCCTTACCCTACCAGAAAAGGACTGGTCACCACCCGGCATGTAGGACTAAGAAACCTCAAAAAAGCGTAAAGCTTAATTGATGGAAGAGAGAAAGAAGACACGAGATATTTATTCTGTGGATGATGTAATCCAACGGGTTTCCGTCATCTGTGCAGTTGGCGAATAGAAGAGAAGTCAATTATAGTGAAGAATTTGGCCTACTCAGAATTCCTGCCAAAGAATTACTACGCCCTAGTTGTCGATAAAATTCGTGACAATAGAGGATGTATAGGCGGCAGAAATAGTTTCTGGTTGGAATCCGATATAATGAAGCAACAGGACAAATCGTTACTTAAACGGAATTCGAGAAATTTCGATCGCATTGGGCGTGTTGAAACTTCGAAATCTATGGATAGGCCGGATTGCCGGAACTTTGCTTGGGCTGAAGGGAAGTATTTAAAAATTATTTCATTAGAAAAATTTATAAAATAATTAAGAATCGGTTCTCGAGTTAGCGATAGAGTTTCTTCATTTATTTAATTGGAAATTTGAGATGCGTGTAGGCCGACAGTGTGATAGGAGCTTTGGCGCACGAACTGAGAATAGCGCTACATAAGTCTGAACGTGAAGTTGAATGTTCCTAGTTAGTTTCGTTTGGCTAGAAGGACTGTTGCTTAGCTAGGCGTCTATAAATTTGACACTGAACTTTATATCTGAATTGCTGTTGTTTAAAGATGAATAATATTCTACTAGATATTTGAACTCCATCTTTGCTAATCTATCTGTCTGTGAGGCAGTAGGGCATGACAGTACATGTATGCACCCAGTTGTGAATTTTATGCAAATAAATTTCAAGATCGTAGTGGGCTGGTAACTTGGTAAGCAACTGTAACTCTGTACGAGATGAGAAATCTCATAACGCTGCCCGGAATAGTGAATAGCAGGAAGACATTAGTCTAATAATGACAAGTCTGTCTGGGTAAAATCGAGCCCTGGTGCGTTGCTAGGAGCATCCGCCTTTCGCTGATCGATAACCACGAACAACGCGTATTAAATGTTGAGCCATCCCTGGTAAAGAAGAAGGGCCATGTCTCCCTTTCTACTAGGCGGAGCGAGCGCCTCATTAAGGTATTGGAAGAATATTCTGCAGAGGGATCTCAGAGGGATCTGGGGTTCGAATTGTACAAAGGAACGCAGCATAATTTACAAGTTTAGTTTATTATTCTTCTGCTTATTAATATTGTTTCGCACTGTAGCAAAACAATATCTAAATAAATTATTTGCATGCACGCCCCAGTTCAGTTTCTCTACGACAGAGACGTCGCAACGATTTGAAATAGTATAGCAAATTTTGGAGATTGCATGTTGTCTCTCCACCGATAGTAGAATAACCCTCTGAATACACCGCATTCTCATCCGCTGCAGTCATCTTCTGATGAAGTTTATGCTGCTTGCATTTAAAGTGCTTTGCGATGCTATCCAAACGCACGTTGAATAATGTTGGAGTGTACTCTTCCTTATAGTTCATTTTGGTATTTTACTTTTCTTATTAAATGGACAAATAAAAAAATAAAATATATTCTAATTATTACATTATGTAAATAAAAATTCATAACATCTGGGAGAAGGAAGGATAATCTTGCCTTCTGCAGTAGTTTTGCTCAAACTGTTTATGGACAAGTTTGCTTAATGTTGTGGAAATCTGGAAACAAATGGGAGCTACTGCCAAATTAAGTAACTCAAAATGAAAAAATTATTTTAAAGTAGGTCCTCCAATCCTTCATCAATGCCATGAGGTGCACTGCTTTGGAGAGGAAAAACTAGAGAGGATATGTATAAAAGGAAATAGCAAAAGTTATTTCCAAAATTTAGTTCCTGAAACATCTGATCGGTAACGTGATAGAGTGAAACATGTCACTTAACTGGCCGTCATTGCAGTTTAAACGGCCAATTAAACTAATCAGTCTTAGTAGCAAAAGAACAATAACGTGAATAAACTGAAGTTTTTATAACTTTGGCATTCATAAAGTGATTTGGCAAAAGTGCATCGCTTTACCGCCTTATACAACGTTGGCCACAGCGAAAGGCGGCATGCTCTAGACTATACGGACCTATATGGACCTATAATTATAGACATTACAAAATTGCCACTACAAAGTGCCTGCATGCCTCTTGCTTTTGAACGCATTTCAGTGCCCAAGAGCAGGTACAAAATTTTGATCACTCGCGAATAATTTTCACTAAAAGTGTCCCCGAACCTCTCAAATAAGATCGTCGCCTCTGCTACGTTCTAAGTTCTAAGTTCCATGTCTATAGGACCCCGCAGCAGCTAGCAGAACGACGAGGTCTAGTATAGACGATCCGTTTGCTATAATATTACGAACGCGTTTAGTATTCTTTGCATGTCTGTATAAGAGACATTAGTTTGATTGACGGTCGAGAACGCTGTGATCATTGTATATAATATAATAGTGTGTATACATAGTCTAAGCGAGTAAGCGGCAGGCTCAAGTGAGTTTATTTAAGCAAGTGTTTTCTCAGGTGCTTCGGTGGTGCGAAAGATTTTAGGAAAGTGTGTCTTTGAGAAAACTAAACGCGAGAGACACAGACAGAGAGAAAGACAGAGACATCCAGACAGAGACACAGACAGACAGAAAGTGTATAGTTTTATCGAGTTTAAGTTGATCGGCATGTTTTCAATCTTATCTTTGATGAGAAAGAATTAGAGAATTCATCAAGGTTTGTGTTGTCTTAAGCACAGTCTTTTATACAAGATCACAAACCTTGAGCTTGAAAATTCTCTTGTGTAGGCTAATGTGTAGGCCTATACTATAGCCTAGTAAAGAATAAAGAAAGAGAAAAAGAGTAGGTTTGGGTTAAGCAAAGATAATGGTTGTGTTATTCGTTTTGCGGTACACAATGCTACTTAGACCTGCTCTTGACCCATTTGCAATCGTCGCAATTTCTAGCATACAATTGCATTTGTCTGAGATAGAATAAATATCATGCAATTTATGTCAGTCTACATCATAGCCTTATAGAGTTTTAAAATTGAGTATTTATGCTTTATTCTTTTTTATACGGAAATGCTTTAGGCCTATCTATTGGCCTATCTATTGGCCTATCTATTGGCCTATCTATTGGCCTGTCTATTGGCCATACACTGTAGAGTGTAAGCTCATGATACACAGATTACATGCAGTCACTACTGCTCTTACGTATCTGCGTGAGAAATGCGATGTGCGTTGGTAATGAAACTTTAATCTGTTCTGTTCTGTGTTAAAAAATAAAAGTTTGCCTGTCACCCGATTCATGTAGCCTAAAACTACTGCAATGTTTTAATCTTTAATCTCGATTATAATAGTCAAGCGATTCACATAAATTTGAAACTGCTCTATCGTCCACGCAGAATTGTCTGGCGCCCAATTGTTCGATCACCTTAAAACCAGTTTACTATAATATTATTCGTCCTTACTTACCAAAGTACCAATCCGATAAGAGTATCACTCGAAGTGATAAGCTCAACGATATCCTTGGAATCATCGCGTTTCGTGTTATCTCATTTCCACGACTCTTAAGTCAAGATAACGATGACTTCACTCTGACATCCGAAGAAGACGAATAACGACATTCCAAGATACATATTGTTACAGAGGAATATCACGGGATCCTCACACGTCGACCAGCAACGCGGACCTCCGATCACGTGGCGCCTTTATGTGCCAACTCACTTGAGCATTATGGCGATACTAGTTCTTGCTGTAGATCTCCTACATACGTACAAATGTGCTTGAGCGTCGAATGCGTGAATGTAGAGTGCGCCATATTCGAATGGTACGGTATGCTACCGTATACTGCGGTCCGTGCAGCCGCTCAAGGAATCAGCGTCCACCAACTGGCTGAGCCGACGGGTGTCTTCGGCGGCGGCGGCGCATAGAACAGCGAGTCAGCGGCGGCGGCGGCCATGGGAAGTGAGTGATGGAACTATTGACATAGGTTGGCTGCGGAGAGGGGTGCTGGGCGTCCGTGTAATTGATTGCTGCTCGGTTCGTTCCGTCTCTGGTCGGCGACGTTGACTGCAGATTGAATAAGAGATGACAATTGGAGAGGATGGCGTGTCGCGATGCATGCAACCGACGACGACGACAGATGAAGTCGAGACAGCACCGTCACCCACCACCACCACCGTCACCACCACCCCCCACCACCCACCACCCACCACCACCGCTGCCACCCACCACCACCGCTGCCACCCACCGCCACCACCGCTGCCACCGACCGCTGAGGGAGAGTGCACTGGGGGTGGCGATGAGGGTGCATGGCAGGGTGTCTGACCGGAGACACACCCTTCCTCTGTCTCGACCGACTGACAGACGTTTGGTGGAAGATGGTATGATGACGATCACGACGACGGTGAGAAGAGATGTGAAGATGAGAGAAGGAGGAGGAGACAGACTGAAGAAGAATCGGATGAGGATGAATATGAGACCTGATGGATGACGTTGTTAGAGGCGAGATGCAGAGCGGGAGGAAGATGATTTGAAAGAGAATGAGAAGAAGGCTATTGGGGAGGTGGAAGAGATGGGATGGAAGGGGAATATGAAGAGACAAAGAAAGCTGAGGAAGAAGAGGATGGAGAAGATGGAAATGGAGGCAAGTGAAAGTGCGAGAAGAGAAATAATGCAGGAGAATTTATTGAAGGATTAAGTTTGTTTGTGTGTTAGATGATGGATCGTTGTGTGAAAATGGGATAAAGATGATGCATCCATGTCGAGTATAGAGACTATGAGGAGAAAGAGGAGAGGATGGAAGAAAAGGATTATGAGAGGAGGGGATGGAAGAAGTACAAGTTGAAGGCTATATAGATAGTCCTCTTGCGGGAATAGAAGATGATTGGTGAAAATTAAAAAGAGACAAGTCAGGAACAGAGGAGGAAGATAAAACGCAGAAACTGAGACAGGAGCAGAAGAAACGCGATACTGAATGAGATGGAGGAAGAGGAATAGCCTACACGAAAGGAAGAAATGCACGAGGGTCAAATGAGTGCGAAAATGGAAGCGGCGAGGAGGAACAGGGGAATGGAGGAGTAGGATTTTCAGACTGGAGAAGGAGTGAGAGGAATGTGAAAGGAGAATACAGATATTAAGAGCACCAGGAAGAGGAGATGGCATATATGGAAGAGAGTATATATATATATAGGGGTAAGACGACAGCGAAGTCTTTTGCAGACAAGCAAATGAAAGCTGAACGAAGATGCGTTTCTCCATCCATTCTGTTGACAATTATTTGGTTCTCATTCGACCTCTTTCATCGTCGTTTGCCGAACGAGAGAAGAATAAAACGGAGGAAACAGACAGACAGACAGACAAAGAAAGACGCAGATGAATAGACTGCAAGAAGGGTTGAAGCTGGAGGAGGACAATTAAAAGAAGGACGTGGACGAGACAAAGGGAGGAGGAAGAGCAGAAGAGGGAGGAGGACATAGAGGAGCCAGAGGAGAAGACAAAGGACGCCGACTAAAATTATAACAAAGAAAGAGAAGAAACGAAGGATAACGAGTGAAGAAGGTGAAGAGAAAGAGAAAAAGACTTAGAAGAAGAGGAAGAAGATGATGATGAACATGACTATGATGATGATGATGATGGTAATGGTAATGATGATGATGATGATGATGATTATGATTATGCTGCTGCTGCTGATGATGATGATGATTATGATGATGATGATCGATGATGATGATGATGATGATGATGATGATCGATGTTGATGATGATAATGATTATGATGTTGATGATGAATATCGATGATGCTGATGATGATGATGATGATGATAATGATATTGAGGATGATGATCGATGATGATGATGATGATGATGACGATGATGATGATGAAAAGACAGAATAAAGGAGATGATGACGAAAAACAAGGAGAGAGGAACGCTGAGGATTGGAGAAGAAGAAAGAGAAGTGGAAGAAGCAGATGATGATGATGACGACGATGGTAATAATGAGGCAGAACCTATATCCCAGCAAACAGCGATTTAAGATTGGAAGAAGTGAGGGGAACTGTCGACAGTTTAGCTTTTAAGATTTGAATTTCAGGATTGTCTAAATCCCTCCAACTGTGTTTGCCTGTGATTTGTCAACAGACCGGTCTGGCATATAACGTAGAAAATCGATGCTGCCAAAATAAGCTGAGTATAATATGACTAGGTGACCACATTTCGTAATTGCCATGGTTCCGGGACATCATAGTAGCCTACTACTTCGAAGTCAAACTCAATTAGGAGATGAGCAGAACATGGGATTAGCAAATATAGAATAGGCCTACACCACTAATAAATCTAATTCACTACGTAGATTCTTATATTTGGCATCGTCAAAAGCCAGCAGAGTTTTCATCACAAATCCTAACAGACACTATTTCTAGAATTTTTTTAGTTACCTGGCTCCAAGATTCTTCCAAATGTGTCGCTCCTGTCTGGTTGTGTGCTGCATCAAACAAAGAGATTAATATGTCACTGGTTGACATCCTCCAAACATCTCCGACTGAAAATTGTGCTGCTCGACTAGGTCGCCATGTCAGATGCTGGAATAGAGGAGTCGGGGCCGACGGCGCCAGGATTGACGGTGTTAGAGCTGACGGTGTCAGAGCTACAGTGCCAGGGCTGACGGTGTCAGGGCTGACGGTGTCAGAGCTACAATGCCAGGGCTGACGGTGTCAGAGCTGACGGTGTCAGAGCTACAGTGCCAGGGCTGACGGTGTCAGAGCTGACGGTGTCAAAGCTGACGGTGTCAGAGCCACAGTGCCAATACTGAACGGTGCGGAAACTGACTGCCAGAACAGTGAGAAGAGAGGTTGTCTTCTGTGGCTTTCGTAATCTACCTTACATGTAGCATGTGTTAGATTTTAACATTCAAATAGAGCAATATACTTGAATGGCTTACGAGTGCAGAGCATGTCGCCACGTAAGCATGTTTAATATTGAGATTAATGCTTTATAAACGCATGGCTTCCTGTTAGTGTGAATCTGTAAATTTATATTTATACGTCTATGCATGTATTATATGTGGATCTGTGTATTTGTATTTGTGTGTGCCGGTAGAGACTGGTATAGTCTGCGCACGTGATGTGACCAAAATGATGTCTTGTTTTTCAGCTTGTTTCATTTCTCCCAATTATTTGTCATGTGCTTATTTTGCTGTGTAAGTTTAATTTTTTACGGACTTCTAATATGACCTAGTATGCATTCTTGTATACTGTATAGCCTAGGCATTTCTCTGGTTCGCCATTGTTTTGAGTTCTGTAGCGGTATATCTTCAGCGGCTAAAGAGAAAGCGTGGATTTGAACTTAGAGACAAGACTAAGACATTCTGCTTACTGCAGTCATGTAAGCTCACGCGTTTATTCTTTCATTCATTTTCACATCGCCACTTGATATTATAGCTATTAGGCCTATGCCACATTAGGCCTATTTAAGCCTATTTCTTTATTCAGCATGTTGACTTATAGTGCTCGTCAATAAACTGGTGCCACTGCCAGGATTTGGTTTTAGATACGGGAAGATTACAATTAATTTCATTTTATCTCAATTTATTGCTCCCAATTTGCAAAAGCTAATTATGCATATACAGCTCATCAAGAACAGGATGCAACGGACAATACTTAAGATCACTGAAGCACCTCCATAGAATTAGCATTCATCTTCTCACCTCGCAAGTCTGCATCTCACAACACTTAACAAGAGTTTACATCATTTTCATATTTGAATAGGCCTGACGCAAGACTAACCAAAGACTAACTAGTAGCCTAACTATGAGTTGAATTACATTTCTTATTATAGAAATTTGATTCGAAATCTGTTGGACTAGGCCCTAAGCTTACCTGAGATTCCTTCGTCAGTCGACTCGAAGTCGCAGAATCCTCATGAACTATAATCTTATAGACTACGACTTAAGAGTTCGTTAATATAGGCTACACTTCGATTAAGTAAATAGCCTACTGACTCTGTTGTCTAAATGTTATTGTTATTATAAAGCCAGTATTAACTAGACTTCGGTGCTAAAACTTTCTGGGCAAAACTCTTAGGCTCAGGGCTTTTTAAAGGAATTGTTACAACTGCACAATCCCAGCCCCTAACGACTAGGGGGTCTGCAAACGAAATTTTGACAATTAAATGCTAAATGGAGTACATTTTGGCTCTTATTTAGTTCCAACTTGCTAATGATTTTGACTTTCAGACTAAATTTGAGTCAAAATTTTCCCCAGTTTTCCACCAGTGTTGCACATCTTCTTAAGTGATATCGATCCAGCGGTGTCCGGGGCAGAGCCCCAGACGCCAACGAAATTTTGACAATGAGATGCCAGGTGGAGTACAATTTGGCTCTTATTTACATCCAATTTGTTAATTCTAACTATGACTTTCAGACTATAATGGGGTCAAAATGTTCCAAAGGTTTTCCACTAGTGTTGCACTTCCTCTTCAGTGAGTGATGTCGATCCAGCGGGTCCTGAGAGGGATTTGCGGTAGAGCTCCAGAAGCCAACAAAATGTTGACAATTAGATATCAAATGGAGTAGGCTACATTCTTGGTTCTTATTTACTTTCAATGCTGAATTGGACCCTCACACTACATATATAACTGGGGTCAAAATTTCCCAAAGGTTTCCATGGCACTATAGTGCTTGCACTTCCTGTTAAGTAAAATCTAATAAGCGGGTCTGTGGCGAAACCCAGAAGCCAGCGGAATTTTGATAATTTGATGCCAATTGGAGCACAATTTGTCCTTTCTTTACTATTTTTCAACTGCACAAAACAGCTTTTACAACTGCACAAAATTATTTAGAACTGCGCATTTTGTGTAGAACTGCACGCTAAAAGGAGCCCTGCTTAGGCCTACTTATCTTCGGGAACTCTGCTGCCCTGTCTCTTCTCGAAATGGTCGCCGCTGTCTTCGTTCAGCTGCCCATGGGGATTTAATTATCCCCCCCCTTTGTCCGCACTGCCACGATGCAGCAGCGTGCCTTCCCCATAATAGGCCCAAAAACATGAAATGGGCTTCGTGAGGAAATTCGTGGCCTCCAACGGGTGTTTCTTACTCGTTTCTTTGGTCTACTAAAGTCTATCTACTTCCGCTTGGCTGGGTCGATAACGCAACTGAGTAGAGATCTTGGAGGGGCGCTGTAGGCCTATAATGTTTGATTGATTGATATAAAGCATTA
This sequence comes from Dendrobaena attemsi, assembly GCA_034693945.1. Taxonomy (NCBI): domain Eukaryota; kingdom Metazoa; phylum Annelida; class Clitellata; order Crassiclitellata; family Lumbricidae; genus Dendrobaena; species Dendrobaena attemsi. The sequence goes on along the minus strand of JAQFXW010001239.1, from coordinate 3,264 downwards.
GAACACTGAACACAATACAATGGGACTAGGTCAAAGTATTTGAGTTTTGCGCGTGTTACTATATGCTAATCGTTATTCTGCCACTTCTGCGGAATAGTTTGCCTATAAGTAGGCCTACAAAATTTGCCAAGAAATTGTTGCTAAGTTTCTTTTAGCTGGATTGATTCTGCGGATTTTTTACGTTTTGACGATGCTAGGTCTATATCATTTTTGCGTGTCATTGTGAGGTACATGATAGCATCGAGAAAACACATTTTTTAAATGTAAAGACAAGCTTTGGTTCTACGAAGAACTAGATAATTCCAAATCGGAATACCAGATACGGAAAAGGGTAGGCTGTCATAGACACAGCTTACGTTGCAACTTCAGGGTCGTGAAGACATCTACTCTACAACTAATCAAACCTGACACACAGCCAGAAAGTATCTGGAACCACAAAGGCATGACATGACGGCAGGCAGGCAGAAGACAAAAGGCAGCCATAAAGACAGATAGGCAGACAGATCACGCCCCCGAGGCACCACGAGACGCCCATACCAATGTTAAATTCAGCATCCCAGACAGGTCAACTTCCCTTCTTAAGGTCGAGGCTATCGGATGCTTCTGTTTCACACTATTTATAGGCGGCATGATTATTGCTTACACCAACTCTGGATAACAGTCTAAATGTTGGCCCAATGGTACAGTTGTACAGAAAAAAGAGACAAAAGTGACTTCGTATCGTCTAATACTGCTCTAAACAATTAGTAAACATTAACAGACTATTCTTTCAACTAGAATGTACTCTTCGCTCTATACTACAATGTCACAACACTGAAACAGAGTCACGAGTCTACTATTGTTTGCGCTATTCAAGCCTATTGAAAAATTCTCAGACTTTCATTTTTTTTATTACTCTGCTATTAGTAACAATGCAATTCACAATAAATTTCTTAGTCATTGTCATCTATAGCATCAATGGATAATCCAAAATTAATCCTATCATTAATCATGTAGTCATTGTGCGTCAATAATTATCCTATCATAAAGTCATTGTACGTCAATAATTATCCTACCATAAAGTCATTGTACGTCAATAATTATCCTACCATAAAGTCATTGTACGTCAATAATTATCCTATCATGAAGTCGTAAAGTCATTGTACCTCAATAATTATCCTATCATGAAGTCATTGTACCTCAATAATTATCCCATCATGAAGTCGTAAAGTCATTGTACCTCAATAATTATCCCATCATGAAGTCATAAAGTCATTGTACCTCAATAATTATCCCATCATGAAGTCATAAAGTCATGGTACCTCAATAATTATCCTATCATGAAGTCATTGTACCTCAATAATTATCCTGTCATGAAGTCATAAAGTCATTGTACCTCAATAACTATCCTATCATGAAGTCATTGTACCTCAATAATTATTCTGAGTCTCTAACACTGACAATGTGATCAGCTGCTAAGTTGTATACTTTAACAGATGACTTTAAATGGCCAAAAAGACATCGATGCTTGAAAGTAGTCTCTGAGAAGTCTCACAAATACTGTTGAATGTGGACTTCGTATACTATACGAGCATGTAGGAAGTCTTAGTGAATGGATACAACTTCTAGTTTATGTCTATTAAGTGCATTATTATTTATTTGGAAGCTCATACTAAATGTGAACCCGGACCTAAAAGCTAGGACGCCAAGAGTCATAGCCAGGGTATCTGGCAGCTAGTACATTATGTTGCTTGGATAGCTACAATCCCGTGTTGCTTCAACATGACAATCGAAAACCCATGCTTGTTTGTAACCTAGAAATCAGCTTGTCAAAGATCTTGTGACCCAAGTGTCAAGTGAAGACTTTACCATAAAAAATGCTTGAAACTGAGTTTTGAAGAGACTGAAGCACCACAATGAATACTACGAACTGTTGTACTGAAAACCTGTTTCAATTTCAAGTGCTGCGAAATTGATTGACTCATTTATTTGAAGTGCGCATGCTGCTGAACTTATCTGAACTGAAGTGCGCATGCTGCTGAACTTATCTGAACTGAATAAGTTGAGTGCGCATGCTGCTGAACTTATCTGAACTGAATAAGTTGATATTCCTTACTGAATGTATAGCCTAGTACATTGTGTACTCTTTGGGAGTAGCCTAAACTAATCTCGTCGTCAATTAGTTGACCACTGTGTCGTGAATTAAGAGAATGCTTTTAAAACATACTTCCACAGTAAAGAAAATCGCACATATTGACATCCAGTGATGGAGAGTCTGTAGTACAGAGGGACAAGATGGCGTCGGTCGAGGTACCTCAGGGTCGGCTGGTACCGCCGTCGTTTTCCTTGGCTGGTGTCTCTCGTTCCGGTTGATCGCCTCTGCCGTGGGCACCCGCACGGAAGTGCTGCTTCGCCGTTTCGCTTCGGTTGCGCTTCTCGTGACAGAGAGACTTCAGGACTCTCGGGTTGTAGCACTTGGGGTCACTGATCATGCGCAGTAGGAGGTTACGGCGACGGTACGCCGCCAGAGGACCGTTCTTGGCCGGAGGTTCACTGAGAGTGGGAATCGAAGGGATCGAAGGGATGTTGTCGTCGTACGGAAAGACCTCCTCATCCTCATCCTCATCATCCTCCTCTGGCATCGTTAACGTCGATGACGGTTCTTTGTCTGGACTCAGCGACTCTTCCGATTCCAACTGACAAATACCAGAACAGCCCATGTGACAGCAGCGAGGTATACATGGCCGCCTTAGTCAACATGATCAATGATCGTCATCATTTCTACTCAAATCTAGATCATCAAAGTTGCTCCAAACAGTCAATACATGTGTGTTTATTTGAGGGATGTAATAACTTATACTAACGGTAACAATCATCCTATATAAGCTTATTTTCGCTATTCAAAGCAGCATCTACAGGATAAAGCTTTTCCTCTAATTAAAAAACTGTAATCAAACATGAGAATTTAAAAATCCATGGATGGTAAACACATTGGCCGCTATGGACGTCTTTAGACGTCCCTCGTTTAGCACTGCACTGCGCTAGGGACGTCGAAAGACGTCCGTCATTGTATGTGTGTTGTGGCGTACTCTAAGGGTATCTGCAGCGTCCTGTCAATAAGTTTAGCAGCGTGTAGGCTACTACTATAGTTTGTACAATCATCTGCATGTTGAACAGCCATGAATTTTATTTATTACAGCATGCTGCCATAGTCCTATACCTTGTCTATACGACAGCGTGCTGCACATGACACGCGCTTTTGCGTTCTTGTTTGCGTTAGAGTCT
>JAQFXW010001238.1:0-15412 GCA_034693945.1 Dendrobaena attemsi | reverse complement strand
GTATTGTTCAGAATGCATATCATGGCATTGTTGTTTTTTGGGTTGCAATAAATAATGATTTGATTTGATTTGATTTAATAATGTTAGCATCCGTCGTCAATTCTCTGCAAACGTCTTCTTGCGATCGTTCCTTCTCGCCATTTTCTAAAAATCATCGTAAGCCCTATATGACAATTTTTTATTTACCCCGTACATTACTTTTTAAGTAGGCCTCAGGCCAAAATTATGCTTCTTATTATGAGATCTATCAAAACATTGTGTTCGGATCTTTTGCTGAAATCGACAGATCAATGTTTTGGACATAACTATAGCTGTGTTTCTGGCAAAGGACCGCTATCCAAATTTTGGAAGTTACCCTCACCTATACTCAGGATCGAAAGTTATATCCTCAAACCAATGTGACCTGTTGTTTACGGCAAGTAAGGGTTTGAATCTCAAGAGATGCAGTAATTAGACCTATATAGCGACCTGGACTATTAAGTACTTCGCACACCAATGCTCTTGCTAGACCTTTCATGTGTGTTATCGTAGGCCCATCTAAAGACGCGTGCACTTCTGAACTTTCGAATGAGGACATAATGCATGAGACACAGTTTTACGTGTACACGGCGTACAGTTGTAGGCTACTGTAACTCTATGTCGTATGTACGGTATGCTGTACTTGAGTGGCTTCAACGCATGCGATAAGTTTAGCTCGATATTCATTTGAAAGCTAATAAGTAGGCTTAAGAACTCGTCACCAAAAGCTCAAAGTCTTGACTTTGAGTGAACACTCAAGACATGTATACATCTAGATCTATTTTCGCGAAGCGTTCGTTGACTTATTGGACGTTACTCGTTGCTGCTGTTACATGTAAATCCTCTTTATGCGATTTCCTTGAGGAGGCCTATACGCATTGAATGTCATTTTATACTTGAGATCATTCGGAGCCTGAAACTACAGCTGTACATGACTCCTGTTACCTAGGTCAGGGGTCTCTAAAGTACGGCCCGCGGGCCTCATCCGGTGTGACGCGAAATTTTATCCGGCACGAAATACTATCCGACCACGCCCACCTCCGTTGCTAGGATAAAATGTCGCGTGAGCATAGTTATAACCGCGAAATCTATTCCGTTGACAAATAAGTTCCGGTTAGGCGAACTATAAATAGTTTTGATATTGAAGTAAGGAAGTAAGTAGATTATATTTCAAAGTAATTGAAAGAACACTACTTCAAGATCTATACTCAGAGGCCTTTCCAACACAGTCAAGGAAGGAAGCAAAGGGCAGCAGGGCACATGCATCAGAGTCAGAAAACAAAAATTCAGGAAAATTAAGTTGTTTTTTTTGGATTTTATAGATTTCTGTTGGCATGAATAAAAACTCTAATGCAGTTTAATTCATACTTTCACTGGTTCTATATTTAAACATTAAAAGCTCATAAAGGTAGAAGCACTTCGTTCAACATATTGGCCTATTAATGTTTAAGATTATATGAACATTGTTCCCTACCTCGGTGCTTTAACGGTTACTTCTCATTAGGCTCTAGCCTAATTCTCCATTGAAATCGTGGGCCCTAATATAATTATTTTATATATTTATTTACGTATTTCTATATCGCCCCTTCAAGTCTCAAACTACTCAGAAGCGGTCCCGACTACAGCCCGGAGGCCTGTGTCGGAGTTTACACGCGAAGCACAACGAGCATTTGTGAATGAAGGACATGCTCAAGGGCCCTACGTGGAGGTTCGGGTCTGAATCGAACCTGCGACCCTTCAGACGCAAAGCATCGACTATCCCACTGCACCACCACGCCCAAGGGGGGGTTCAGATGGGGCACAAATCTTGAAAGAAATTTCCGCCCTGGCCGGGATTTGAACTCAGGACCTCTCGCTTGACAGTCCAGGTTTCAAGTGTTCAAGTTTTATTAGGTGTAGCCATTGCAGATGTCATACACAGTAAGGTAGTACCTGCTAAAAGGAGGCACCCTATAACCTTGTTGACCGATTCTGGTCACAGTGGTCAGTCATGGCTGTGTTTTCTTTCCTGGGCAGGTCGTTGAAAGAGGTGCAATATAACTTCATAAATGAATGGTCAGCTTCACCTACATGTATGCAACATTTAGAATTAAGACACGAAACAACAGAAATTGAGTAATTATCAGCACGGCAGTGTTCTCATTAAATGAAGCCAACTGAACGAGCATATCTGAAAACTATGTCAGTTAACTATGAAAGCTGAATAACTGAAAAAGTATTAGAAACTGGAAAACAAAACCTGTGTAAAAGAAGTCAAGGCATTAGATTGAAAATAAAACATCAATTGTTTTGCTCACTAAATGAAAAGTAATACTACTATACCACAGTTGTTGACTAGTAGTTAGAACCACTTATTTCAACAAAAGTAGTTAGGAATTAGCTCATAGCTAATAGCTCAGGGAAGCACATATGCTGTTCTGCTCAAGGTTTATGTGAAAGCGGAACAGTGCAAGTGTTAAAATGAGATGTCATGTTTCCCCTACTCCTGCGAGTGTGGAACATAATTGCTGAACAATTCCTCTGCATCTTTTCGAGACAAACCACCCAACTGCTGTAGGGCAAAGATGACAGCCTACAAAGAAAGTACACTATATACCAGTAAAGTGTGCTGTAAGATACATACATTTCCAAGAAATTTAAAGAATAGCTACCTTACTGTGTACATTATGTTGTCACCACGACAGACATCAATGATCACAGTGACCACCCACAGATCAATGTCTAATTGCACATATTATGTTATGAACGCTTTTTCACATAACTACTGTTATATTTGTAAAGTTCATAATAGGAACACTGTAGTCAGCATTATCAGTAGAGTCCAATACCATTCATCACTATACACGAAGTTGTTCACAGGTAATACTCTCATATTGCCGATGTAGTGGTGTTCATAAAGTGGCTCTCATTATTTCGATACTGGAGATCCACTAGTAAATTTCAAGCGTTACTTATGGATTCCCACTCAAATTCTTTGCCCCTGGCACGCCATAGTGATTATGTGACCCTGTACATTTATACATTTCTTGTAACTAGAAATTACAAGTTTCATAAAAATATTAGCAACACAATCAAATAAAAGTGATCACAAACCTCAGGAAACAAGACATCAGCAATGTAGTATATGTCTTTGTGTGCTTTCTGACGGCCCAGGAATCCACACAGGTACGCACTGAGCATCTTTGTTATAGCAAAAACCTGCAAAACACACCAAGGGTTAATGTATCTATATAGCTGCAGCAGTTAAAGGTAATCTTATTGTCATCTAGAACTTTTCAGTTCAGCTCAATTGTCTTTGAATAGTTGTCAATGTTTCCACTACGCATTAGTGAGTTGCTCAACTGACAACAACTTCAAATGTGGAACATGAACATGAAGGCCAACTGCCCACTTTCATACAGCACTCAAGTTGGCTATAAATAGAAGTACCTGTGAAGGCTTGAATTGTGAAATTGAAGTTGTTGGGAGGTGGAAAAACTCTTGTCCGTGCATGTGTGTTTCTGACAATAATTTTACTTTTTAAGAAGATTTACACCTGTTGTAGGAATTAGCATACTTGAAAAGTAATGAGTGGTGTGAATGAAAGCTAATTAAAGGAAGCAAGGAAATAGGGCTCATCATTTAAGCAAACATGACACAATTAACCATTGAAAGCAATAGTGTAAAGAATTTCATCACGACAACACCCAAGCCATTTCAATTTGAGACCATTCCTCAGAATTGCCACAAGAAGAGAGGAAAGTGCAACTAACATTATCATCATTTTCAATTGGTCCAAAACCTTGTAGAATCGTGGCACTTCGTTCTCTCCATGTCTTCTTTTTCTTCGTGAACAACGTCTGGAATGAGGACAGTGTCTTTCCAAGCATCACTGCTGTCAGATGTTCCTGAAATGCATCCAGATCTTTGAGTAAAGTATCAGAAAGATGTGTAACAACTGTTGCTGTTACTGGGTAGGTGGTAAGCATGTAACTATGAAACTGCTATCCTACATGTAATAAATGAAGATGTCATCGAATCTAAGCATTTATATAGCGCGTCTCGTAGGGTTAACCGTTCAGACGCGCTTCCACTGTGTAAGGCCACAAGCAAAGAGATAGGTTTTGAGAAGAGCGAATGAAGATCAGAGAGAGCCAGACAGTAATGAGGAGCGAGTAGGGGGAGGAAGTGCATTTCAGAGAAAGGGGACAGCAGAAGCAAATAACCCAGTCTGCGCCATTTTTAAGAAAATCGGCAGACGAAGAGTTCAAGCTTACCTGAGGAATGGAGAGGCCGTCATGTAACAGAAGTACTGTAACATGGAGTATGTTACAGTACAATCACTACAAAATTGTTGCAACGTATACCACGTTATACCTTTTGAAAGGCGTAAAAAGTGAAAAGGCAAAGAAAGTTTTAGCTGTTCACCTGAACAGCAGTTGATGACAGAATGAAATTGACCAGCTGTCTTTCGTAGACAATCGGCTGTTCTGAGCTACATAACAAACAGCAACAATAAGGAACAAACAGCAACAATAAGGTAATTATGGTCGGTTGGGCAGCAATAAGCGAGTGCCAGACGTTGCAATACACAGTCACAACATTAAAACATACACATTTGTTTAGGATTAGTGTAATGCGGTTGAGCTCTCTATATAGCCGTTTCAGATGCTTTTACCAAAATAACAAAGATGAATGGGCAGTGAGGCACATGCTGCAACCCTATTTCCTTGCATTCAACTGAAAACGGCATATTGGATCGCGATAACAGATACTTGCCTTGACTTAAGAATTATATGTATACGTGCGTAGCTGAACCTCTTCTCTCCATCAAATTTCTGAAAGGCACATTCACTGCGCAAGATCCAGATAAAAAATATAATTTATGTACTTAAGGACAAGGGTGGCAAAAACACCAACACAGTTTTCATCTCTTGATTACCTGGAGACCGGCGCAAGCAGATCTTGAGACGGTCTTTGCCTTCGCTTTGCCCGTGTCCTTGACAGCTTTACATCTAGCCTAGAACAGAAAACACCAGTTCACGACAAGTTAAAGATCACACCTTTGCTTCAAGTACACAACAACTGTAATTTTTAGGAAGTCAGCAGCGGCTATTTCGTTAAAATTCACTGCATGTTGGCGACATGAATCAACACCTCTTGCAAAGCACTGATTATGTCTCAATCATCTCCCTTGACTTTTCTGAAGCCTTTCATTCTGTCAGACATTACACACTCCTTACCAAACTCTCCTCTCCAGATATTCCAGACAAAATCTTTAATTGGCTAATTGAATACCATCTTGACTGTTCACACCTTACTTTCTTTACAGGGATCTACTCTACCATCCTCCCCATTAATGCAAGTATTGTTCAAGGCTCTGTCGTAGGACCAACAAATTTCTCCATAACTGGATCAGACCTACACCCATCCCACACAATCCAAACTGAGCTTTAACAAATCACAGCAACTGACCTGAAGCAATTGTCCGATGGTGCTTCTCCGTTTTCAATTGCCTGCTGTTCTGGACCACGAACATCACACTCAACATCAGGCTCAACAAGCTGTTTCAGCATGTTGTCTTCATTACTTGGTTGTGTAGTAGTTGAATTAGTTTGCTCCACATTCTGTCTTACATACGGCTTCAGCAGAGCCATGTTGTAGCGGGTTGCCAGTTGCACACCTGCACTGTTCAGTAGAGTGCACTGTCCGTTGGAGGAAATTGTTTTGACACTATAAGGACCTGTAAAACAAGGCTGTAACCGACCCCCCTGACGTGTCTCCTTCCTTGCATTCTTTTTCATGACCAGGTCCCCAGGAGAAACAGTGACAGAACGCTTGCCTCTTCTCTTCCTCACATTGTAGTGAGCGGCTTGCTTCTTTTGCGCTAACTTAACTTTGGCCCTAACTTTAGGCTCAATGGAAGATAATATTTGGTTGCATTGCTCCACGGTTTCTGTTAATGCTGTCACAGGAACAGCAGTCTGCAACTCAGGACTGTTTGTAAGTGGTATGTCCTCTGCACAGGGTTCGTGATTTATAGTGTCCGTGGTCCTAGGATGTCGCATGAACATTAGGTAAAATGGACTATAAGTTGTGGAGAACTGAGGGGAGCAGTTGATCCCGTATGCTGTCACACCAAGATACCTGCATCAGAAAATACATGTAAATTGGCATTAACTTTAGGCTACAGCATACACATTAAAAATGTGGTTAATATTAAATAAAAATATTAATAATAAACTGGTTAGTATTCTCTGAATTTCAATGTTACTGTAAACCAGCGGTTCTCAAACTTTTCCGTCATCACTCAATTGCCAAATTATCCTCCTCCCCTCCGAAAATTCACTATCTTTTGTTTATGTTGCCTTTGCAATGAAGACACTTAGAAAATTTAGCTAGTGTTTAACTGTAACTGTAGGGTGTCACTCTAACCCAGGACCAATCCGCAAACCACAGGCTGAGAACCGCTGCTGTAAACAACAGCTTAACACGTAAGAAACTAGTATGTACACTGCCTCAAAAATCTCTGGCTATCTTAAAAACATGAACTAGACTCAAACAACCTCTCTAACTTCAGAGCTATTTCTAACCTCAATAACATTTCCAAGATTCTCGAGCATCTGTTTCTCTCACTTTCTCTAATTTTAGTCCTTATCAGTCAGCATACCGTGAAGGCTATATTCCACAGAAACTGCTCTAGTATCTACACTTGATAGTATCTTTTCGTGAAGCCTGCCTTTCAGTACTATGTCTACACCTCAATGCGGCATTTGACACAATTCATCACCAGTTTTGAAGTAAAGGTTCTTCGGGAGAGTTACTCAAACATTCGGTCGCACAATTTGTACTGCAACTGTCATAGCACACTTCTTGAATTTATAGTTATATACCATAGCAGTAACTAGTGATTCACCTAATAATACTTACTTATCCCAATCATCCTGTTGCTCATTTACATATTTAGCCAGTGCCTTTTTAACAGTCTGATTTGTCCTTTCTGCTTGGCCATTACTTTGTGGATGATAAGCCGATGTTATGGAATGTCGAACTCCGAAACTGCGAAATAGTTCTGCATTTACCTAAGAGAAATAGAACATCAGAAGTAACTAGGGCCGCAGTAATTAACAATTAATTAATCGTTACAATTTCTAATCTAATAAATTTCAAATAATCAGTATTTTCTCGCTTAACTTTGTAAATAAATGTCATGTTCATTAATAAGGCTGTCAAAAATCGTGAAAATGCCTGATCGGGTACCCGTCAAACGAACGGGCGGGTACCCGTTAAGACCACACTTTCGAAACTCTACCCATTTATATTTTGTAATAATATGTTTTAAATATAGTTTAAATTATTTAAAAGTAAAAGTTATTTCTTTGAAATATTAATTTGTGTTTCTTTTGTTGCGTTGTCTACTGAAAACGCTAAACCGGAAGTTGATTTTTTTCAGAGTAAATGGGTATGTTTTCGTCTCGATTGAGCTCTATTAGAGCAGAGTACTCTGGACTAAAAATAGCATGAGCTTCGGAGCACTCTGAATTAATTGCGGTAGGTAATTGAAAATTTAAAAGTGTATAAAGAAGAAATAACAACAACAACTAGTTATTAAGTTATTTTTATTATTATCATTTAATATTCAGACACATAAAAACAAATTATTGAATGCTGGTTTCTCATAACTTTATAATTTGTAAATTGAAATCGGTTTCGTTCCATTTCTTTTTCACGGACAGCGGGCACCCGTCAGCCGATCGTGCTACCCGGGCAGTAACGAACGGGCGGGTACCCGGGTGCCCGGGTACCTGTTGCCAGCCTTAGTGTTAATATGTTTTTTTAACAGTTGTAATGAAAACCGGTAATTGCAAATTTGCATTGTTGAAACTGGATTTCAGTGTTTACATTGTCAAATGACGAGCCAAGTTAGAAATCAAACACACCCAAAATAGGCCAGATGCTGTCTTTTACAGCATTTTACACAAATTGCTACAGTTTTGCTAGCTCTGGATTGCCACTTAAGGGTTGCACAACACTGGCTTACAGCCTACTGGCTTATTTGTACCTTATAATGGTGCAGGCATCTACAATCCACATAAGAATTCAGACTATGTATTCGTAATTGTATATCTTGTAAGTTGGAAACACTACTAAACAGTTAAGTTCAGAGTATGAACTTAACTTATGACAACACAGACTATTGATTGAGTTTGAAGTAGATTTTCACACACTGAAGAGAAAATTTGAAATGAAACGTGTACATCAATATTGTTGATATACTCTTAAGTTTCCAATTACAAGTATAAAGTATAGGAGACCGACTCCAACAAATCTTGCTACAGCTGTCACTTTCATAACAAAAGGTAAAATGACAATTCTTAACTATGTGTCGAAAAGAACTAAATGAGAAACAAAAAGGATATTGTAAGTAGAAATTGGATAAAATAAGAATGGCGATGAACAGACTAGAAATATAGAGAAAGATTTTGAAAAAATGGCACGAGCACTTAAGAACTTGACTTATAGGCCTGTATGCATTTCAAAGTCACAAAGCTAGGTGGCATGACGTTTTATTGCTGCTAAGGCAGATGTCTCAGCGAAGTTAATTAAAGTAGCAAATACGTGGATGATAGTAAACTGGTGATCAAAGCAGCACAAAGCGACCATTTGGACTTAGGCCTACTATAGGACCTTAACAGACTTTCCTAGTTCTTTAGAGTCAAACTTTTTCTAGTTTCTGTCCTTCAAGTTTGTTGTTTGAAATTATGCATGTCTCAAATGTAATATTTGCAACATTTTGAAATGTAATATATTTCAAAATGTTGCAATTACTAACATGTTGCCAAATGTTACAATTGCTGACATCTGTAGAATTGAAATTAGAACTATTTTAAAACTTGGATCAATTAGATAGCATAAATGAAACAAAAACTAAAATTATTTGAAACATATAAAGATGTGATTATAATAAAATTTCCTGTGACTAGAATATTGAACTAAAAATTATCAGATCTGAATTAAAATAAAAGCTGGAACATATTATTAGAAAAGATTTCCTGAACTACATACCTGCTGCTGGCAACTTTTCATTCAAACTGTGCAGTGGATGCAAACAATGTACAATTTTGAGCACTGCTTTTTATGTGATACTCCTTTCGTGGTGTTGAAACAGGTTGAAAGTAAGACAATCGTCTTTGGTGAAATATATTCAAGATACCAACGACTTCATCGAGCAGTACATGTCTCAAAAATAACGATCGTCGAATTAAAACTCAATCAAACTGGCATCTGAAGAACGTCGTGCCATGACCACAGACTTCCATTGATGCATGACTATGTGCATTAACTGCACGTTCACATCAAATGCGGTTCAATTGATATAATGATAAGTTCAATTATTATCAAATTAGCACACAGAGAACAGTATTAAGTTATTCTTATTCTATTAAGCATAAGTTTAGATAGGCATTTTGCTGCGATTAATTTCCCACTGAATCATTTAAAATGTCAGAATAATTTTCTAGCATTGGAACTTGGTAGCCAAAATAATAAGTTGATTTGTTATCGAATCAGCGTCCAGACAGCAGCAATGAGTTACTGTTATCCTATGAAGTAGCCTATAAGTTTAGGTCATTCAGTTATTATACAGTGCACTATAATTATATGTTTATGTGCTCATAATGTTTGCAACAGACGGTCTCTGGTCAAGATGCTTATCTAATTTATATTTTAATGGTTATATCAATAAAACATACAGTGTATGTAATCACATATGATAATTGGGCACTTGGACGAAGAATTAGTTGAAAATTGCCACTATAAAAAATATTATGGGTTTATTATTGAATCAACACATTCCTCAAGATAGTGTCTTATGCAGCCTAGGCCCTGAGCATAGTTTGCCTTGAGGTGTTGCTACACAATGATTAGGATCGTAAATTACAGCTGTCTGCTTAACTCTAGGCTGCCTATACCTATATACAGGGTGGGCCAGAAAAGTGAGACCCCTAAGGTTTTTCCTTATTATTTCTGTCAAAAGTAGGAATATTTCAATAAAATTTGACAGACTGAAAGGCAATTAATATTTACGTAAAAGTCCAAAATTTCTCCTAAATGTTTCATACAGAATAAAAGTTACTCAAATTTTAGTGACATTGCCCACCTTCTTTTGGTACTTCAATAACGTTTAACAGTTTTTTGCTAATACTTCCGCAAAAAGTAAAAACATTTTAATGAAATTTCACAGGCTTGAAGGTAACTCATATTTACATATGACCGCCAAATTTTAACAAAATATTTCAAAGTCAACGAAAGTTGCAGCACTTTTAGTAAGTCCACCTACCTTACTCTGATGATTCAAAAAAGTGCAATGTATCAGACATTACAAAAGAGTGCTGCAACTTTCATTGACTAAAATTAAAATATTTTGATAACATTTTGTGGTTATATGTAAATATGAGTTACCTTCAAGCCTGGGAAATTTCATTAAAATATTTTTATTTTTTGCGAAAATATTAGCAAAAACTGTTAAACGTTATTGAAGCACCAAAACAGTGGGTGACGTCACTAAAAGTTGAATAACTTTTGTTCTGTGTGAAATATTATGGGGAAATTTTGGAATTTTATGTAAATATGAATTGCCTTTCAGTCTGTAAAATATTATTTGAAAATTCTTACTTTTGACCGAAATATTAAGGAAAGACCGTAGAGGTCTCACTTTTTTTGGCCCACCCTGTAGATGCACTTGCTTCATTTAAATTAAATTCGTCTTGCGAGACGAGGATGGTGATTGTCGAATCAGCATGTTGTCATCAAATTAATGTGTTTCAAGCCTTCAGCTATTTCTTAAATTTCAATCAACCTTATTAATATACACTTACAAAATTTGTTTGTTTGCATAAATGCCGATTAGGTCTAAAGTTTTGTGAGTAATGGCACATACCGGTAGTAACAATGTGTTCATTCTTATTGCATTGGATTTCATTCTATCCGTTTAGCCGTAGGCCTAGTTATTATGCAAGCTCTTTGACAATAAACAGCCCTAATTATTACATGAATAAAGACTAGGCCTATATTTAATTAAACGGCATTTCACATTTATTTTGGCAAGTTAACGTTAGGCATTAGGCCTAATTTTAAGCAGATCAAAGTAGATTGCTGTACAATGCATTCCGTCCGCGCAATATAATGTTTGTCACTTGGGCCTAGGTCAATTTCTTTATGCGCATTATACGCACTCTAGGCAGAGTGCGTATGATGAGCATACAGAGCTCCAGCCGGAGTTGTAAAAAGAGGTTCCATTTCAACAATCGTGGCCAACCGTCGTATAGGCCTACGTCTAAGATGTAGCCTGCAATTATAAGAAAATGATATTGACGGATGGTGATCGAGTGGTTGGTGGGTCTAGGTCTGTGTAAAGAAGAAGAGGGCGATGGTGGGGATCATGGACGCAATTGAAGCGCCATTGACAGCAGCTGCTGCATTGGAAGCAGGCAGACTGCAGAGGGGATCGTTGGTTCATAAAGGATAGAAGAGAATTGCAGCTGATGAGCTCATGACGTTGATCGAGAGCAGCAGGTCCAAGTGTGTGATTGCAAGCAGAAAATGAATTGCACCTTTTTGTGATTAAGATCTCGAGCTATAATGGAATATCATCGAACTCAAGAGTTATTGTTCTTGATGCCACCGCTTCTAACTTCGTCTCGTCAGATGCAAATCAAACTCAACGCTTCATATCGTCTATAAGCTTAATTGTGCAGAGTATGAACAACAATAGAATAAAACATTCAGAATCCATTAAAAGATTCGCTTTTATATTTATAGGCTACGCATATAGCCTATGATAAGACAAATTTTGACACTCTGGCTGATTTTGAATTGCTCGCCCAAGCTGCTAAATTTGCAATTCGTGAATCGTGAAGGGAGTAGGCCTAATAGACAAATTCTTTGTATTGTATTGTATTTGTGAGTTTATAAAGCGCTTCTAACAGCATTGCCCTTCAGAAGCGCTCCCAGTGCGAAGACCCCGAGAGAAGAGATAGGATAGGTTTTGAGATGAGAGAAAGATGTTGCAGTAAGAAAGGTATAGCGAAGACTGGAGGGAAGTGAATTCCACAGTGAAGGACCTGCGCTAGCAAAAGATCGACTCTGGGACATTGTGGTCCTGACAAGTGCAACAAAACGGTAGAGGCGATCAGAGGATCGAAGAGGACGCAAAGACGTCGAAGACGTGTAGGCCTATAGGCTAGAGGCTATAGGGTTTACGTTGAATTCACATTTTGGTGACCTTTTGGCGCCATCATTTTACAGCGCCTGCGCAACTCGAGACAGAGATTTCAAAATCTCGCTAACAGGGTCCGATCACGGGGACCTAAAATGGCGTGGCGTCCCTTCAAACTGATGAACGGCAGGCCTAGTGAAGGGTCTCACCCGGAAGCCGGCGGAAGGTCGAGGCCACAATATACAGCCACTATAGAACTGCTTAAAATCGATTTACCTTACCTTACCAGATTGGACCCTGAAATATAGCCCTTTTGTTTTGTAATGAGAGGACGAATGATGAAGATAGCTAGACCGCTTAATGTGGAGGCGATCTGCGCTATCGCTTTACATCATGACTGTCAGTTGCGAAACATTTCTGAAACACATGAGACACTGTGTAGTCGGGCGCTATATAAAATTAATTGTGGCATTAGGCGACGTATGGCAGTTGTCTTCCATCGAGTTTGTTCGTCTGTTGGTGCATGATGACGATTGTCTGCTTCTCTCGAGGGATCGTTCTCGAATGTTCAACATGCATCGATTCCTCTGCTGCCATCGTCCTCTCTTCCACCGATCCTCCATAGTCCGTCGTCTCTTCCGCTTCCGGTCCGACGCCAGAACACAGTCTTGCGGTGACGAGAGTGGACGCGATGTCGGGCATCGAGTTGTCGCGGCTGCGGATGCACTCCAGCGATTCGCCGAAGAATCGTTCCACTTTGCTGGACGACACGCGCGAGTGCGTCGGAGATGGTCTGGCTGCTGCTGCTGCGGCAGGAGATCGGGCGAACGCTGGCGACAGGTGATGAGACGTGGCACCAGGCGAATGGTAGGGCGAGAGGACGGCAGAACTGAACGCAGGCGATACAGAACGGATGTCGGTGAGAGAGAGGCGCCCAGCGCAGGAGGAGGTTGCTGAGACGGACGCTGGTCGCTGAGCGCCTCGACTGCTCGACGGTCGGGCAACGATGGCCGGAGAGGTGGAGTAGACGACGAAGCTATTGGCTTCGGTGATCGGAGTGAGGGAGAAGGGAGGCGGCGTCCCCCCGCGCGATGGGAGCGGCGATCGGTGCGAGGACAGAGGACTTAGACAGAACGAGGCATTTGGCGCAGAATGAAAGCGAGTCGTTCGAGTCGTTAGCTTCCGATTGTTGTCTCGACTGGAGGCGGATGAGGCGGTGGGAAGGACGGAGACAGTGGCTGAGGAGAGATGCCTTCGACAGACGATCAAGGAGGACAGAGGAGCGAGCTTAAGCTGATCCCTGAACACCAAGAAGACGATGGGATGCAGCGAGGACATCAGGACGTAGAGGCCAGAAGTGATCGTCAGCCAGTCGGCCTGTGACCGTCCACCTGCCTGCAGCGAAGTGGACACTGCCAGCAGGCCGTAGGGAAGGCTGGTGGCCATCGACGCCGCCCCGATGACCGCTAGGAGGCGCGTCACTCGCTTCTCGGTCATCACTTCGTCCGTCAGAGGGCGCCTCTTCGTCGACTTGTGCAGATCTCGCAGGACGACCGACGACAAGGAAGACACGCTTCTTCGCGAGACCGTGCTCAGACGAGAGTTGTGCGAGATTCTGACTGCGAGACGTATGAGTGAACTCTGGCGTCGGTTCTTCTGCTCGAGCAGACGAACGATGTGGTCGACCTTCTCAGCGAAGGCGCGATAAGTTCCGTAGTTGACGGTCAGCGGAAGCAGAGATCCGACGACGAAGTACGCCAGTCTGTAGCAGACGTTGAACAGGTCGCCATCGGAGGAGTTGAGTGCACAGATGAGCGATTGGTCGTCGACGACGAAGGCGGAAGAGCCGAGCAGCACAGGGAGCGTCAGCACCAGAGACAACAGCCACGATGACGTCACCAGCAGACATGCGTACTTCTTGAATTCGCGGTCGCGCATGACGCAGGCGGGGAACTGCGATAACGATTGGTTCTTCACTTCGTTCAGTTTGCGATCGATGAAGAGAATCCTACAACAGAATCCACAATGCAAGAAGCAGTAGAGGCCTATAATTATAATCATCTATTCTTTCGTTGTTTTCTTTCATCTCCTCATTGTTCTGTGTAAATGTCAAAGGGATCGATGGTCCGATTGGCCAGCCCCTTGGATCCGCCACTGGTTGAAACCATTGTCCTTCTGAATGCCACAAGGTCTATTTGCGTTACAGAAGTGTCGTAGCCTAAGCCAGAGGCTTCTGTCCCTATACCAAGCGGGCGCAGGTGCGCCCAGTGGAAAACAGAGGGGAACATTTTATAATGTAGAATTTTCAGAAATAGGGGGAAGACTGGTCAGATGGGATGGAAGAATATTTTTGAAGGGGGAAAATGGAAAGTCATGAGTTTTTGAGCCCGGATGCTTGGGAGGGGGAGGGTGTAAGCCCCTGGCCTAAGCCTAAGTCATCAACCCTTTGTCAGATGTTTAGCCTATAACAATTCGCAGAAACAGCACAAAACAGGTGTAGATGAACGAATTAATTAGGCAGAGTCAGTGAAAGGCGTAAATAGCTGATCTGGAAAAGGGATCTTGCTCCCGGAGTATTTCTACCCTTTAATGTTATCAGGTTGCGGTATGTAGACCTTTTTCTTCTTCTTCTCAATAAGCGAATATATATATATATATATATAGGCTATATATACTCACCCATACAGATATGCGTAACCATACATACATAGGCCTATGTGTGTATGTATGCCTATGCATGTAGGCCCATGCGTGTTGGCCTATGTCAGTAGATCTATGTATATAGGCCTATTCATTGTAGGCTTATGCTTATAGGCCTTCGCCTATAGGCCCATGCATGTATACGATTATGCATATAGGCTAATTCATGTAGGCCTATAGCTATGTAGTCTTTCGTAGGTAGGCCTATGTATGTAGGTCTATGCACGTAGGCTTATGCACGTAGGCCTATGTATGCAGGCGTATGTACGTTGGCCTATCTATGATATTGTATGCCTAATAGTATGTATGCCTATTGTAGACAATGCATGTAGGTCCATGCTTGTTGGCCTATGTATGTAGGCCTGTGTATGTAGTCTTTTGACAAATGACGTACATTTGCCATGTTGAGTCTGTCATTGTATTTAGGCCTAAGCATGTAGGCCTATGCATGTAATCCTGTATAGTACACAAATAGGCCTACCCATCTTTGGGCCTACC
>JAQFXW010001237.1:0-15414 GCA_034693945.1 Dendrobaena attemsi | reverse complement strand
CCTATCTATCTATCTTTCTATCTATCTATCTATTTGTCCGTTTGTCTGTCTGTCTGTCTATCTATCTATCTATCCATCTAACTATTTATCTATCAGTTCATCTATCTATCAATCCATCCATACATTCATTGCTCATCCATATATCTATTCTATCTATTCATCGATAAATCTTTCCGTATCTTTATTTTTCAGTCGTAACTTGCTTGCATTTTATCAAAGATAAAAATAATTTGATGCTTCTTTGTCTTCTTTCATTCTTTCTCTCTGAAACCCGGCCATACTCCCTCCTGCGCAGTTGGCTTTTATCCTAATGCTTCCATCTCTTTCATCTCTCTCGTGTTTACATGTACTTGTAGGCCTACTCCATTCGATTTAATGCAGTTTAATTCGATCTTTATCTGTACTCTATAGTTATAAATAATTATGTTCCCTTCTTGTTCGATCTGTTCTTTCAACTGTTTATTTCTTTTCCTGCCTTCATTTTCCTATGTTACTCCTTATCATCCACTTCCGTTCTCCTTATCTTTCCTTCTCTTCCTTCCTTTCATATGGCGTTCCTCTTTTTCCATTCTTTGCTTCCTCAACCCCAGCCGTTCTGGTCCTGGCTCGAGGCTTCATTGAGGAGCACCTGGCTCAGATCAAAAGCATTATGGAGGAGATAAGAGTCGAATGATGGATACATAAGCCACTGGAAATAAGACCTAATCACCAACCAATTTCCACGCGGGATTCTTCCGGCAGACGAACTTCGTCGCCCGCTGAGAGGCGAGAGGTAGATGCAGGAAGACACAGACGAAGACGCACAGACAGAAGCAGTCCGACAAGAAGTGCAACACAGGAAAATACAGTGTAATGACACAGACAGAGATACTGACAAGCAAACAGACCGACATTCACATTCCGAGTCATGATCACAGTGGATCAAATGATATACAGACAGGAATGGAGATGCAGTCAGTGAGAGCAAATGAGACAGAGGCATACGTACAAAGCAGGCCCAACATCCATCTCTGCTCATCACCCACCTCAGCGTCTGTATCCCGCGGAGATGGAGTCGGATGCGGCGGAGGAGGCTGTACGTCTACGGTTGATGAAGCAGAGGCTCGAAATATAACCGGATACATCGGATATGAATTACGCGTCAATATTTATATAGCTCCTCTTGAAATGTCCGAAGAAACCACGGTACTCGATGTAAACACCGCCAGCAGACCTATTCTTAGATTATCCATCTATTCAGATACCATAGAGTTATATGCAAATAATAGATCTAATTGTCTAGTAAACATTCTCCCAGGAGTTTCGTTGGACGCACGGGAAAATGTAACTGTTTAAGATTAATTATCGGTTTGCTTCAATTCTTAAACCTGATTTGACTAAGCGCCTGTGAATAGGCTAGTTCCCGCGACTTCGCTTTTTTGGGCGCTATAGAAGTTTTTTTAGCTAGGATTACGATTACGAGGTCATTGCGTCGTATAAAAATTGACTAGTGTTCAATCTGCTTAAGTGATAAACTACCAACCGATAGACCAATAGAACGACTGATTGTCCGTTCGCAAGACAATGACGAGACACACTTGCAAACTCAAGAAGAGGTTGAATGTTAATAATAGGCTTAAACAATGTCATGTACTCTCAGCTTCCTATAAAAGTTCGGTAGAAGTGAATTTTAATGTCTAAAATTATTATTTGTGCTAAACCGCATTTTATTGTGTTTATATAACCTAAGAGTCCGTATGGGTCCTGTTTCATAATAAACATTTTCATCATTCATCCTGATTATTGCTTTTATAGTTTGATTTTCAATGCGCTTCATGTCTTGCCAGAATCGTTTCATCTTTCATCCCGCTTCTTGCCGTTCTGACAACATTTCATCCTTCACTCCTCTTCTTGTCTTGTTCAGTTTTATCTTTCTTCCGCTTCTTATTTTACTACAACATTTTCATCCTTCATTGCTCTTCTTGTTTTACTAAGGCCTACCAAAATTGCCATTCTTCAAACCTCAGAAGCCTTCAGCCAGCGCACCCATCCATTTATTTTTAGCTCAAGCCTTGATAGACACACCGCACGTCTCCAATTAATAAGCAGTATAATATAGCCATTTCAATAACTGATAGTTATTTGAATTAATCAGTTAAATATACTCTCTAATCAGTACTTGTAGTTACTGATAAGTTTCTCCAGAGCTATTAGTAATGTCACTGGAGAAAATGTCCCATACGGGGAAACAGCCGGGAAAGTATTCGGCGCAAATGTCTTAAACCCGATGAACCCAGTGCCTAAATGATAGCGTACTACAATTTTTGAAGTGTCGTATGGTATCCATCGTTTGCCGTAATAGTGATGCTCATTGTTTTGTACAGACTGGTGTTCACAGCTGTCTACTGGCCGATAATTAATTGAATTATTTCCTGGAGAAAGGGAACACACTTTTAAGCTACCGTATACTGTGCTCGCCTTTGCATAATAAATCATTCATCAGTCGCTCACGGTCCAAGTAGTCCCTCTATAGCATACTCCTATAGCCTAGGTCTAAATATGCGGATAATGCTATAGTCTTGATGATTTGTTCCAAGATCTAACCCGACTCCATTATAATATGTTTATACATGTACCTTATTAATACGTTTATATGCGATGTTTATGCTCTGTGTTATAAAGATATGGTTGGCACATAAATCAGACCACGTATAACTTCATAAGATTGCGTCGGTGTTACTTTGCTACGCAAACTGTAATAGCATTGTTTTGCAGACCCCCTTGGGCGCTGTAGAGTATAAACTCTAATTTCCTGCTGATAAAAAAAATAAGCCATACTTACATACTTACTTCCTTTGTGATGACGAGCTTCTTGTTTATTTATTTGTTGCAATGCGAATCACATTTCATTTACATCATCATTCATGTAGTACAGTAGTTGCCTAGCAAAAGGAAGCCAGAAAAAGCTGAAAGTTTAAAAGACCTGTTGCCTCTTGTTCAGGTTCACATTGCAGTCATGTTAGATATTACACTGTACAGTGTACACAATGAGATAGTGCATGATTGTTTAACAAGTTACAGACAGTAGGGCCATTTGCTTTCATGTCAACTGGAATGAGATGGGATGAGCGGATTTCGGTTGACAGACAGCTTCTAGGTATTGGATATACAACTTTACTTTTACAACGACAAGATTTTGCACAATCCCTGAAGACTTTAGGTCTACTAAAAGTTTCTTTCCAGTGTTTCAATTGCAATTAAATATTTATAGCTTCCACTCCATCTCACAACACTCTTATTATCAGGCACGTAACTAACGTTAGGCTTGGAGGGCTTAAGCCCCCACTCCCTAAATGAAGTTGAAGCCCCTCCAAACGAAAGTCAAGCCCTTGTATGCTTACGGCTAAAAATTAGTATGTTGAAATGACACTGCAAACGCAACAGTCACAATTTGCGTTTCAGCAGTCTTTCAACGTGTTGATCTCTGAGATATGGCCATTACAACCTAAGCCATTGAATAGTCCGTCAAGGACTACAATATTATTAGACTCATAAAATGCCACTCCCTCACTTCGAAGCGCAAATTCATTTTAAAATTCAGAGCAAGTAACGAGGTACAATGTAGGCCTAAACGTAGGTCTATTCACCGTCATGTTTTGGTGTAGCATATCCACCTTTGGCATACCTGTAATAGTAGGGCCTAGTCTTTGCCAAACTGAGCTTGGAAACCTTTGGGGCATTTTTAACTCCAGTTAGGCCTATTGTTAGAGACTTGGAGGGTCAAAATCAGCATTGATAAATTGGAAGCATCTAAAGAAGTCCAAAACTATTTCTTCTCCACCGTAATCAATATAAAAATGATGAAATGTCACGTGAAAGAGTAGCACAAGTCAGTAATAACTGCTTGATAAACATTACACTGAGCTTGTGCTACATGACCTAGAAAAAGATCAATATTTATAAGCAATAGCTTCAATTGATCCCAATTGTGCAGTTGCTGTGCTAGAAAGCTTATGTTGTCTAATTTAATCTGTTTTCACTGCTTTTTGTGTTGTTGTCATGATTAATTGACTATATCATAAAATTGTGATGATGTGAACTGCACTCTACGTTATTTTGATTGCTTCTTGTTGCATTGTGTTGCGTCTGTGTAATAAAAACTTACTTCATTCATTCAAAGAAGCCCAGAATGTACTCCATTTGACAGCAAATTACCAAAATGTCGCTGGCTTCTGGTGCTCTGCCCCAGACCCCGCTGATCAATACTGATTTTATCACTTGCGTGGGTGTGCAGTGTTAGTGGAAAACATTTGGAAACCTTTTCAACCCCAGTTATAGTTGGAGAGTCAAAATCAGCATAGAAAAATTGAAAGAAAATAGGAGCCCAGAATGTACTCCATTTAGCATCAAATTACCAAATTTTGCAGGCTCCAGGGGCTCCGCGGGGGAAATATATCACTTATGGGGATGCAAGATTAATCAAAAACATGAGGGCGTTTTAAACCCCAGTTATAGTTGGAGAGTCGAAATCAGCGTAGAAAAATTGTAAGTAGGCCTAAATAGGAGCCAAAATTGTACTCCACTTTGCATCAAATTATCGAAATTTCGCTGGCTTCTGAGGCTCCGACCCAGACCCCGCTGGGGGAGCTTACGACGCTCCCCCAGATCCCCTAGTCGTAAGGGGATGTATTCAAGGCTTTACTCGACTTAAGCCTCCTAGACAGAAATTCCTAGTTACGTCGCTTCTTATTATTGAGAGGAAAAGAGAGGAAGACAGAGAGAAACAGAAAGAGAGACAGAGAGAGAGAGAGAGACAGAGACAGAGACAGAGACAGAGAGACAAAGAAAGATAGTAAGGAAAGACGTGAACCTTGGAGTCGGTGCCGATGGGCTGCTTGCATTGCTCGCAGGTGTTGGCGAACAGTTGTTCATAGCATCGGATGCAGAAAGGTCGATCGTCTCGGAGGATGTAACGGTAACCGGACAGATTGAGGTTACAGTTGAAGCACGACATTACAGGGTCCATGGCTATACAGAAGCACAGTCAGAATGACGTATACCAGTATACAGCACAATTATGATGCTCCTTTTCACAGCGCATGATCCACGTCTATAACCGCAGAGAACTACTAAAATAGACTCCAACCATTGTCTTTTATCCTTGTGCTTGTATGTGTAGCTATCTGTGTGTTTATCCATGGGGCTCTGCTTAGGTTAATCTATGTGTCTGTCGTGTCTCCCTGTGTCTGCCTCTCTAATAATATACGGTTCTATCTGTCTTTATCCGTCTGCATTTGTCCGTACCATCTGTGTTCTTGTCAAGCATTGTCCAGACGTTGGTTCTCTAAATGCTTGAAACCATGGTTGGTAGGATATCAGATGCGGTAGATGATTAGGTGGACGAGTGAAGGTGAATGCTGTATTTCCTAGCAATCGATCACCTTATAGGTAATACAGCGTTACCCTCCACTAACACACCCATACAGCAGAGTACTCTGCTACAATTCCAATGCCATCCAAACTATTGCTTGTGTCTCAACGACCGTTAAGGCAGCGAGCTATTACTTCTGAACAGCAGTGTCACAAATCGCAATAACTTGCAATGTACGATGCTAGATTTTCTAGATTAAATTTGTCATCGTTACACTAATTTACATCAAATCGTTACATTAGTTACTTTATTACTGCATTACGTTACAATGCCATTCCAAGTTGCCTAGACCCTACGTGCCTCTCTATAGGCACCGTAACCGCGAACGTAGGTCTATAGGTTCAAGCAAAAGTTCAGACTTGACGCAGCTTTTCATCTGCATGAGAAACTGCAAATAGAGCTTTACAAATGTTATTTCATAATTATGTCTACTTACATATTACCGATTATAATATTATTGAAGGTGCATGGTTCAACGGGGTCTGTCCCATAATGCAGTAGGAGTAAAGTAGACAATCTGTGACGACATAGAGATTAATTAACCAAAACTAATGCTTAGTATATAGTTAAGCAATCTGTATTCTGTATAGGCTGGTTTTTAAATCGACCAAGTGGCCAATACCGTCTCATGGCAACATCATAGTGGACCATTGAGAAAGCAACACTGTAGAGAGGATATTACTATAGCCCATTGAACTATGCAGATAGCAATTTAAACGATCACTTGTACAATAGACAACCAATAAATTCATTTGTTCTTGCGAAATTTACTTTGCAACAATAGTATGTTCATAAAACATACTGTTACGAAAGATTAATCAACAAACAGAAACTGTTTTATTTAAAAGTCTCTAGATTCGTATGGCCTCTGGTTAAGGCCAAGCGCTGTCATCTCTTCTTGAGACAACACTACAGGTAGGCCAATAACCGTCGTGTGATACCATTAATAAATTATTATAATAATTTACCCAATTCACCTAACGTGACCAGTTTCCATGCTTATCTGGGTAGCCACTGTACGGCAGCAAGTAGGTGAGGATGTGAATATCAATAGTTTGAAAGAACCATTCGAAGTGTTAACTCGTTTACTAATTACGATAAACTCAGTCAATCAATCAACTGCGTTTACACATGAACCAATGCAATTTTGCACAATCGCAATTGACAAAAACCAAGCTTGGCTAATTTTATATACAGTCCAAGAATTCAAATATCTATAGCTATTACATTCTCTTTGCCTGAACAACTCAGTTAACATTTGAAACCTTCTTAGTTTGTAAAGCCCTTAAGACTTTTATGACTTCCTAAGTAGGCAGCGCTTCTGAAATGTAGGTCAACAATGCTGAAAACCTAACTGCAGAACTAATTAACTACCTATCGAAATATCATTTGAAGCTGTCTATTTCTTCTCTATCGCTCTCAAAGACATTATTTCGTCAGCCGTGACCCACCTGTGCCTTTCAGAGTTGCTGCTTCGAAGGTCTTCTTCGGCTCTTCTGTGAGACAGACTTATGACCGGCGCAGACACTGTCTAGTAATCGCAGAAGCCTTGCTATCAGAGGAAGCAGGTCGACCTATCTTCTCACTTTCGAGGAGGAATAACAAGGATTCGGTTTCCCTCTGCTTTATCCACTCCCATCCTTCTCCTTCCCACCTCCTGCTCTCCATCTACTTCTCCTCCTCCCTTCCTCTTTCTTTTCCTTCTACTCTATCTCTTTCCCCTCTATCTTCTCTGATTCCTACTCGATCATTTCGTTGAACTGTTTCTCCTGCACCTCATCCTCCCTCCCTCCTGCTTCTCATCTTTCAGCCCTCTCTTTCTTTTGTAAATCTTTCCTCGCGCTGTCCTTCCTCTTCTTTCTCTCCAGCCTCCTCTTCATCCTTCTACTCCTTCTCCACCATGTAGCGTTCACTGTCATTTTCGTTACCTGCCACATTCTTTCCCCTCTTCTCGAGTCCTGCTTTCTCCTCACTTTAGCCGAACGTCGGGGATGACGGGGGGAAGGAACCATATCGACGATAAATAACAGACATAGACAGACAGAAGGTATTTCGTCAATATCTGTATCCGGCCAAAGATTAAAACTAAGATGCCGACTGCTGGTGCTCTCTCTCTCTCTCTCTCTCTCTCTCTCTCTCTCTCTCTCTCTCTCTCTCTCTATTTTTCCTCCTCCTGCCAGAATCTCTCCTTCATTTATCATCTTCTTCATCATCATCATCGTCATTATCATCATTTCTGATTTCTTCTTATCTTTAGCCTCTTTGTCTTATTGACCTTTTCAATGCGAACCTTAATTTTATTTCTCACTATCTTCACTACTCTGCTACTCGGCTGATCTGACTTTCTATCCATTGCCTTCTTTCCCATCTTGACATGTCTATCAATTTCATGCTTTGCTTGTCTTTTCTTTACTTTCTTTCTCCTCTTCTTTTCGCCTTTCTATTCTCCTCCCAATTCGATTCTCTTTCACTGTTGCATCTTGTTTCGAATACCTTTGAGATATCATCCTTCTTGTCGTTTTCATCTTTCATTCTATTTTCTTCTATTCAGTTTGAATCTTTTCTTCTCCAGTTCTTTACTTCTCCTTTTTTCTGTTGTCCTTATTCACCTTCTTCATTTATTTTTCTTGCTTTCACTTCTTGTTCTCCTCCTCCGCGTTCTCCTCATTCACCTCTTATTCCTCGTCCTCTTTCTTCTCCTCTACTTCCTCCTCTTCTTGCTCCTCCGCCTCCTTCTGCTCATCAGTTGGTCTGACTTCAGCAGCATCATGTATTACATGCAAATTCTAAAGATTATCGCATCTAAGCATCGCGGGGCATCGTTTATAGAAGGTACAGCTTACGTCTATAGGCTGCTGCTGCTGCTGCTATTGCTACCACTGGTGCAGATGCAAAGTAAGGCCGATGCTGAGACGTTGCTTAAGGAGGCTCTGCAGCCGTCCTGTAATCAGATATACGCAGGAGAACCAAATCATCTATATTTAAATATATTCACACTATTATTCTACCTACTCGTTTTATGCAAACTGCCCCATCGTAAGCTTCACATGTTTTGTTCAAAGCATCTCACTTATTACAATTATGAAACTGGTTTTATATATGAGCAAAGTCCCCAGATGAAGTCTGTGTAAATGCGTATAACGTCTTTGTCCTTACTGGATAGCAATCGGAGTTGGAACCTTAACGCACGGTCGAATGTGTCTGCCTTGAATGAATGTGGCATTTACTGGCAGTCTCCCAACGAAATCAAATTCGCGGTTCACAGCAGCTAACACCTTTCAATAGAAAATAGTTCCGGCATGTCTGCATCACGTTTGGAAAATTAGCGCAACGCCTGCCTTCAGGACATGGTCGTGCTTTGCGACCGGTTCTCCAATTAAGGGTTGAGAGTTGAGAGAATACTGCACTCGGAATCTCTTCTGATGTTCATAATGATGATGGTGCCCATAGATCAACCACTTCGATAAGGTTAAGTAAAGCGACTATGGAGCTACACATGTCTTCTTTACCTTTGTACCAGATACACGCTCACTGTGTGTCGCAGAAGCTTCTACTTCTACCCTGGTAGACTGGGCAGTATTTTGGTTAAGCCGGTGATGTTGGATTTAATCTTTCTGTCTCTCACTGCCTCTCTCGGTCTCTCTGCCTCTCTCTGTCTCTGTGTCTTTCTATGTCTCTGTGTCTGTGTCTGTCTGTCTGTCTGTCTCTCTCTCTCAGGTATCAATCAATATTCAATCAACGTTTTACTCTGTATCATCGTTGTAGCAGTGTCAATGGTCATTATGTATCTTCGCTACGCAACACAGAGTAGATTCTTCCTCAGCCACAATGACACATAGAAGCTCCGGGTAGTGATATAATTTATTCTCATTCTGGATCAAGCTTCTATGTAATTTAAAATATAAGTTTCTTCTGCCCCTGCAGACCATTCCTGTCTATCATGCTCATATGTGATCATGTCTGTGGCGCCTCTGATGAAGAGATAGGTAGGCCTATGCCGTCGAAAGAAGAACCTCAGAAATCTTGCCAATAGTTTAGTCTGACCTTTACATCTCTCCGTCCTGACCTCAAACGAACTTCACATTAGCATAGGCCTATAACTAAATCCGAAGGCGTAGTAAGGATAGTAATTCATCATTTCTATTATTAGTATAGGTCTCTAAATCGTAAAAACTCTGTGTCGATGATCCTGACCAAATTGTTGCCGATCTTTAACCTTAACTTATCGCACCTCTAGACGATCATTGTCAAAACGAACCAACGGACTCAAGACATTATTGTAAGATTTATGAGGCGCAGCTTCTATCGACGCTAATACTCTGCTGCATTAAACCAAGAACCGTCGTCTATATACATATATATATATATAATAGTAATATGTAAACCAAGAACCGTCGTCTTTATATAAGACGTTCGCGAACGTGAACGGTGGATGGCACTGATCCGTTTATCACCGATCAGTGCAGTGAGTTATAACTGGACGTCGACTCCAAGAGTTACTACGGTTCACGGTGCAGATCTATTCCAGACTTTCGCAGACAATGGAGCACGGAGTCGCTTAACACTACATATTATAGCCAATACGTGTAGATGCTAAGTCTACTACATGGAACTACATGTAGGCCTATACTTGTTTTGACTGCGTATACGTGGCAACTGGGCATCCTACTTTCAGCACATGTAAACTTATAAACTAAAAAGTGAACTCATAGATAACATAATATTACTTTCACGTGTGCAGTGCATGTGTGCGATTCTATACTTTTTCATCCTCATAAATTCTTGGACATGCGAGCAGGTCTACATGTATACATGCGCGTGCTATGAATACATGTAATATATACATAGGCCTACTACATAGACGTTTGTAGGCTATATATTCAACTCTAGGCCTACTTTGAAGAAAGTGGATAACAAACAGGTTAAACAACAGTGACAAGACTAGTTTTTCGTATCTGACAATGAAAGGAGTCCAAAAAGGACTATTACTCTTAACCACTACACCACTACACTACCACGTGGTAGTGTAGTGATGAAGATTGCCGCCTTGCAACCGAAGGGTTGCAGGTTCGAATAGCACCCTCCGCGCAGGGACCTTTAGTAAGTCCTTCACTCACAATTGCTGAAGCGCTTTGACGTGAAAACTCCGACACACCTGAGCCTACTGAGGGCTGTAGTTGTTTCGATCTAAGTCTTGACTGGCAGAATATGTTTATTGTTCAATGGCAATAGTACAATATCTTGCAAAGGCAGCAAGGGTATGGGAACGAAAGACAATGAGATTGGTATTTCCCTAATTAAGCGACAGTCTTCATTTTATACATTATGCTCGGATGATGGATAAATGGATGGATTAATGTTTGACTGGATCGGCGGATGGATGTATGAATGAATTGATGGATAGGCAGATGGATGGATGAATGGACGGAATGAAGGCCCTCTATGGAACTATGGATGTATGCATGTATGTGATGTATATATGCAAGTATGTATTTATTTAGGATTGTGAGAAGATGTGAAACTTTTAAAATGTATTCATGTTAAGCTATTGTGTGTCGGTTTCCATGACACCTCAGGTTGGCTTCCTATGACTCACGCAGAATTCACAGCAGAGGCTCTTGATGGCTATCCAATGCAGCAGTGCAGCAGGTTCCGTGTAATCAGAAACTTGAGATGCTCCGATTCCTACATTCGATGCTTATCATATCGTTTTGACCGAGGTATTCGATTCAATATAATATGAATTGATAAGGTGCAGATGATTCATGAAATGGTGTAAAGTTTTCTTGTGCTTATGTATCCCTTGCATGTGCTTATTTCTCAGAAATTTACAAGTGTGCCAATGTCCCTTGATGCAGAAACTTACTATTGTAGTCTTTCAAGTACCTGAGAAGGGGTTACCTATTCATACTAGTCATTTAATAGCAATAGTTAATAAGTTAAAGTCAATGTAAAGTTTTACTGCAGCAAAATATAGACAGCTGAACTTGCATGACTGATCTGGTATTACTAGATACTAGCTAATTGCAGTCTTTAAGTTCTCTGTTCTCAAACATTATACATTATGACCTCCGCTTAGTCAGGCAAATAGTTATGTATGTGACGTGGTTGAAAATGTTCATCTTGCTTTCTAAATTCTGTGTTTTCATGTGGTTCATGCTGAAAATAACTAACAAGTAATTTTAGTTTCGCTGCACCTACACAGTCTACCCTGCTTGCAGACTAATACTCACTCACCTTTGACAGCATTCTGACATAACACAAAATGCAATTGAAATATAACACAGTAACAGTGCAGCAATCCAGAAGAGTGTGCCGCGATGCAGGAAACATTAAAAGCAATTAACAGACTGGAAAGTCAAGATTTTCTATTTTAGGGTTGAATAAAGTGGGATACAATTAAAACAGTCTGAAAACATTCCTAACCAGAGTTCCAAATGTCTGAGTGATGGCAATGTATTGAAATCTAATAATTATAGTAATTTTTTGTTTATTCTCATATTCAAACTGATAGGAGGCGGCAGAGTATAATTACATTGATTTGCCTACACGACGAATGATCACAATAATGTCTTTCTGGAAACCTAATCTAAGTGAGGATGAGATGCGTATAGGCAGGAGAAATAAAGGCAGTCAAACTACAGAACAGTCTTTCCTTTTGAGCAACACAACCGAACAAAAAATGATCACGAATTCCACATTGCGCACGAGGTCTCGAACCCAGGAGAAGTGAATTTAGCCCAGGAGCATTGACCATACACAGCAATGGCCACAAAATTCAATGTTCTCGAGCGCAGTTTGATGAGGAAGACCTTCCATAAGCATACATGTATACTAATACAGCAATATTTCTGCAAGATTCAATGCGCTAAATTCCTTTCCACAGACTCCGTTTATTTATGTATAATATATCGGTACAGAAATTCTGAATATGCGGTGCATGTGTAAACTGAGTGCGAGGAGCTACCTACGCTGTGTGTGTCGATCGGTGAGGGGGGGGGGGAATCGAAGAGGAACAGCAAGAACCTAGATCACCTGCTGTGGGCTGTAACGCCCTGTGAACTAACATAACCCGATGCTTGAACCTGTAGGCTTATGTACACTGTACATTGTACAATGCGTACAAACAATCAGGACATCCTACATGTCCACACTTCAGTCGAGCCTTTTTGGCATGTATGCAATAATTATATATTTTATATAATTATGTGTATGTGTGTGCATAATAATATGTTGGAATTTATGCATGCGTAGAACTACATTGTACGGCGTTGTAAGTATGTATGTATCTATGTGTGTATTTCTATACCGCCTCTTACAGTCCACTACTATTCAGAGGCGGTCCCGACTACAGCCCGAGTTTGTGTCGGAGTTTTACACGTCGAAGCCCTTCAGCAATTGTGGGTGAAAGACTTGCTAAAGGTCCTTACGAGGTGAGTGGGATTCGAACCAACAACCTTTCGGTTGCGATGCGGCGACCTTCACCACTACACTACCGCGTCCCGTTACTGCACGTATTGTGTTTAAACAAAGACCCTGCATCCACTGATCTGTTCAATGTGTTCAACTGTTCACGTTTCATGTTCAGAAATCAACGAATGTCAGTCGAACCCTTGCGTTCACGGCGACTGCGAAGACTTTCCCGCTTACTACGTCTGTCACTGTCCACCCGGATACACTGGAAAACACTGCGACACCGGTCAGTCTATATGCAATACCAACCATTTTTGTTAATTATAATCATCATCATCATCATCATCATCATCATCATCATTATCATCTTCGTCGTCGTCATCATCATCATCGTCATCATCATCGCCGTCGTCATCACCATAATCATCATCGTCGTCGTCATCATCATCTCATCTTCGTCGTCGTCATCATCATCGTCGTCGTCGTCGTCATCATAATCATCATAGTTATCGTCGTTATCATCATCCGTTCCTGATGCTAGCCAATTTGGAGGTGCTAGAAATAACGAACGCTTGCGGTTGTGAAAGCAGGAGTGATTATGATGATAATAACTATTTTGTTTACTTTGCTGTTGTTTGCAGAGATCGATGAGTGTGACAGCAATCCATGCGTCAACGGAGATTGTACGGACCATCTGCACAAATGGTTCTGCAACTGTTTGCCTGGATTCACTGGAATCACCTGCGGTTCACGTAAGTGGCAAGAATGACAGCAGAAGAAACAACGGCAGCAACATGCACGTAGAAAACTTGACAGACGAATGGAGTGTGAGAGAGACAGACAGACAGACAGACAGACAGACAGACAATCAGACAAACAGAAAGAGACAGACAAAGACAGACAGAGACAGAAACAGACAGACAGAGCGTGAGAGAGTGAGAGATACAAATACGAAGGCATAGGCTCTACAAAAACTCAGCTGCTATAATGTTATTAATTGTATTTCTTTTATCCTATAGACTTCTGTCAAGTGTCAAGCTAAGATAAACGCTAATAGCATAACACTGCAGCTACTATGATTATATTAATAAAGGGAGATCTGTATAATAATATCCTTTATGCAGCTATCGATGAGTGTGATTCAGACCCGTGTGTCAATGGTGACTGCATTGATGGAATCAATCGCTACGACTGCGTCTGTCCACCCGGATTCACGGGAATCAACTGCGAAACAGGTATGCCACCAGCTCATCAGTGTTATAGTTGTCTAAAATGAACGGGGGGGGGTTGTCAAAAACTGGACTCTCGTAGTCATGTATAAATCCTGAAGAAACTGATGACTTTTTTTAGTTATTCGTATCTCTCAGTAAAAATCTTCTACGCAGTCTTAAATTTTTTTCAAAGTCTAAGAAAAACTGATGACCTATTTTAAGTCATTTACTCCTTTTCCTCAATAAAAAGTCCTGCTTGATCACCGTCTTCTCTTAATTTCCCCCCTCTTTTTTAAAGCCCCGACAGAACAGGGGAGGGAGTCAGAAGCTGACCCCAACTTATTTTTCCCCGCTTAGCTAGGAATCAGACAAATAACTTAGGTTCAAACGCCCTCAAACTCCCCCTGACAACTAAAACAATGCATCTGATAGGTTTCTTAATTTACCACGATTTATACTAATGAAGCATCTTCATGTAGGCCTAAATGCACGGCCACTGGCACATGGACACATGTGTAGAATGTAATAATACAGACATGCTACATACATGCCCGGATCTGTGTGTCATTCGTACAGACATGCATGGATAATTATAATTGTGTATTCATACACGCGCACGGAACTATTTTACTTATTGTTATCTGATTGAGACATGTCTTAAGTAAGAAATATGCTTCAATCAAGATAATGCTCTAATTAAGGGAATGTCCTAATTAAGATATGCTCTAACTAAGTTAATTTTATAATGAATATAATTTCTACTTAAGGACATGTTCTATTGAAGACAATATTATGTTCTAGTTAAGATATGTTCCCATAGAATGTGTTGTGATTAAGCTATGTTTCAATCAAGATATGTTGTAATTAAGATGTGTTATACTTAGAACATGTTCTACTTAAGATATTTTTCAATTAAGATATGTTCTAATTGAGATATATTCCAATTAGGATATGTTACAACTAAAGTAGCCTATCTTAAAATTAGAATAATGTTTTGTTCGTGATGTGTTCTGATTATGACATGTTCTTTGTTAAGATGTTGATGAGTGTTCGTCTGGACCTTGTATCCATGGTATCTGCATTGACTATATCAACTCATTCAGCTGTGAATGTCCTGATGGTTACACCGGAGAACTTTGCCAAACAAGTCAGTCGTCAGCCATTCTATTAGAAACTCACTCATGCATGAATGCATACTGATACATAGGTGAGTAAGTAAGTGTATTCGTTATTAACCAAACTCACTCATGCATGAATGCATACTGATACATAGGTGAGTAAGTAAGTGTATTCGTTATTAACCAAACTCACTCATGCATGAATGCATACTGATACATAGGTGAGTAAGTAAGTGTATTCGTTATTAACCAAACTCACTCA
>JAQFXW010001236.1:0-15414 GCA_034693945.1 Dendrobaena attemsi | reverse complement strand
GAAATTATTATCCTCAATTGATTGGGAGATTTTATCCTGTAGGTCCAATAATGCCATTGAAGTGGATAAACCCCGACAGAAGCCAAACTGATTTGGATGAAAAATATCTATTTTATTCATATAGTTAAAAAGTTGCTCATACATCAATTTTTCAAAATATTTAGAGAAAAAGGGGAGTATAGAAATTGCCCTATAGTTATTAACACTCTCCTTATCTCTTGATTTGAAAATAGGTATGACCTTTGCCATCTGTATACCACTATAGGAACAATACCAGTGTTAAATGAGCAGTTAATAATTTCATTTCATCAGCATAGGCATGTGTTTAATTTGACTGCAGAGTTCTGTGCACAGATGTCTTTGCATTCAATAGTATGCTTTCCAAAGTTCCTTAAATTTTGTTGTTGCTGTGTCTCTGTTTAGATAGCAATTGTGATAGACTTTTGTTTCCTTATCACATCCATAAATTTATAAAGCTCCTCTCAACAGCACGGGCGAAGTTCAATTGCTTGACAAGTTGATAGACATTAGAATTTCTGATACAATTTCAATCGGTAGTTATAATGTATGTAAAGTAGTGGAAATTCAACAATATTTTTACTGGGATAAATTTTTGTTGCAGGACTACAAAGCGCAATTCTACTTTCTATGATGGCGCTCCAAATTCACCAGTTGGCGTCTGTCACATCCCTTCGACCAATGTCTGTTGTCCTGAACTAAGAGCGGTACACTTTAGGGAAATGTCATCTGATAATCATTTTGTGCTTGTCTCGTCGCTTATTGTTTCATATCATATAATTTTATTTATTTACTCTGAGATTTTCAAGTCCACTACCAACTACTCAGAGGTGCTTCTGAATCCAGCGCTCATGCTGAGTCAGAGTAAGCACGCCAAAGCGCCTCATTTAGTAGGCCATCATGATCTGGCGAACAAAGGATGAGTTTACTGAAGGGACTTTATCTTAGATTCTTTGTACCTGTGTCCTCCATTATACTAAGCCCCCTCCCCAGAGCAATTGTGAGTAAAGGATTTTTTGCCCCAGATCTTTACGCAGTGGCTTGAGGTGGATTTGAACACGTGACCCTTTGAGCACAAGACGCCGAACGACACCATTACACCACCGAAACCCACAATAATATAGTAAGGTTGGTATTGTTTATTTTAACTGTTGTCTAATCTGTCCCCAATTCATTTACTGCTATAATTCTGCGATCGTAATGCCCAGACATGGTCTCTTTAAGTGGACTTGCAGAAAGTAATCGTAATCTGTTAAGAAAAGTCAGGTTGAAATCTGCAGATTGAGAGGAGGCTTAAGTCTGAATGGTATCACAAAGATGATCGAACTTAACTTGACAGAGATCTCTAGACAAGAAAGAACCTGAGAACCCAGCAGCAAGTGAGGGACATAGCCAGAATTGTAGTGTTTATTGATAGAGTCCAAAACTGGCCGGCATGGGACCACTGGATCACTGATAAAATAGTCAGTGAAATTTAAGGCAGATTACGAAATGGATTTTCTGCTCAATGGAGAACCAATTTCACGACTGCAATATTGGTGTAAATATGCTGATTTTTGTGTTCTTGTTGTGGAAAGTTGTACTGAATGTCATTTACTATTCCTGATCTTTATTAATGCAAGGTAGAAATGAATTCTGTTTGGAAAGGCTGATTAGGATGAAGTATTCTGCAAAAATCGTCAATTGTATAAGTTATTTGGAACTCTTAGGAATCTCTTAGGAGGGGCTCTCTCCTAAGACGATTTGGAACTGTTTAGATGATATCTTTGTGGTGTTATCTCCTGGTATTGCTATTACATAAGCTGTTTTATCTACCAGGTAGTTGTTTAGTGAATCGATCTGGCACTATTTCTCGACATTTTTCACTACATTGTCATTTGTTGTTAAATATTATTTTTGATTGATTGTGAATAACCAGTCCAGAGCAATAAAAAGATAAAAGTCTTACAGAAACAATAAGAAAATGTGAAGGTGACCGTTTGAATTTTAGATTTTGATACAAACAATGAAAGACCTCGGCATGAAGAACTACCACCCAACAGGAACCAGTATTACAATTGAGGGTCCAAGATATTCCAGTAAAGCCGAGAGCAAATGGTTCCAATCGATTGGAGCTACTGTTAGTAGTATGACAAATTTGCCTGAGGTATTTCAGCACATTGTGTAAACTTATATATTTTGCCTACTTACTCATCTAACTCTACTACCTTATTTATGCAGCCTATAGACAGAGGTATAACACATGCCATGATGAGAGTGATCAATGATTGATCAATGATGAAACAGATTGAAAGATAAACATTAAAACTTAATAGTTTGATGTTAATAAATGTAGTAACAGTTGCACAATTCTAGGTAGGCTATAATAAGACCATTTGAAGATCGCTACTCGGATATGCTTCTGGCCTGATAAAGCGAGACCATTTTAAAATTGAATGGTATTCAAGCACTGCTGTACTAGGGACACAGAAAATGGACAAGAAGCTCATATTGCAGGCTAACTGTCCAGGTAAACTTGATGAGTTTGAGAGCATTTCTTGAACAAACAATTGATATGTCACTGCCTAATGCGAGATTTCAGTGAACAATACATTTCCATGTGTACAGGTGATTCTTGCAAAAGAGGCCGCCGTTCCATATGCGTCTCTTGCCTTGATCTCAGACTTCGATGCCTGGAAAGATGATGATGAAGTGTGTATTATTAGTTCATGTGAATTTGATATCAGTTAACTATTCCATATCGCTACACTTGAAAGTACAAAGTGATAAAGTTATCTGCTTCTGTTGTCGATAGTACAGAAGTCATTAGCCAAATAATTGAACTTATTAAACAGTTTACATGAGATTAGCTTATGCTTGGCAAGGCCAATTTGGTCTGATCACAGCATTTTGACATGATTTCTTTAAATAGAAATGTTAAATTGTATAAATTCGCCTGCTTCCATTGTCAGTAGTATAGAATTCATTGCTTAAATACAAATAAGTTGAATTTAGATATTTCAGTGTTAGTTTGCTACATGGCTTTTATTGGGTTCCATGTTGACCAGTCTGTGGTTTCAGCATTAATATGGCATAAAAATTATTATTCCCCAATAATAGTAAAATCTTACTGAAAATGATGATTTAGACAGCACCGTAGGTCTGCTGAGGCCGAAACAAAGAGCTCTGTAGTGTGTAATTATTATTGCATTAAAAAGCACGCAGCTGTACGGTATGCTATCATGCAGTCCAAAATGCTTAACCAAATGATGGTTCACTCCTATTTCAAGCACTTTGCAATTTTGCTGTAGGTGAGTGTGCAAAAGGTAACAGAACAAATGAAGAAAAATGCTGAGACATGCCTTCGGGTGTTGCTTAAGGCTGTTCCTCGTGTGGCTGCCTATAATTGGGAACCAGTAAAGAAAAAGTACCAGGTAAAGGCAGTGATTTCATGAAGCCGTATCACTTTTACTTGTTTCATCATCAAAAATGGTAGACTAGTTTGGCTTGAATTCAAATCAGTTGTGAACATTAACTTTCAATTAATACACCAAGAAACAGAGGTTGACTTGCACACTGGATAGTACTCCATATTTAAAAGTTTTAGCATAAATTGTGCTTTTATTTTTCAGTCATCTAGTCTTTACTTTCTCGTGTTTTGTTTTACTTGCTCTTTATTTTACCAAGTTAATGATACAGTTGAAAATGTTATCAAATTGAAATGACATTTGGGAATGCTTGGGTGCATGGCTGATTCATAATCTGCCTGGTATCGTGGTAGATAACTTGCAATTGCAAGATAAGAACTAAGCCTGATCATTCGTATTTCGTAGGTCTTACGAGCACTAGTGAAAGTTGATTTGATAAGAAACAATGTGCTGCTATTGGATTGCGCATTTTTCAGCTGATAAATTGTTTATTCCCTGGGAACATGTTTCAAGAAGTTTGTAAGGTGGCCTGTAAAACAGCAAACATATTTTGGTTCTAGCACAAAGAAAAATCTTCAGCAAAGATGATTTAGTGCCATATATCTAAAGAACATATTAATTAGTGCATTCCATTATTAATACTTTCTACATGTATTTTTTTTAGGAAATTCTCAAGGCTTCAATTATGCTTCCAAAGCCATGATTTCTGGTCATTGGCTTCAATCCAAGTGCTTCGATCTGATTGCTTCAGTCAGCATTTGACTATGTTCTGATATCTTACATATCATTTTATTCCATATTTCTTGTCATTGAAAGTTGCTATCTTTGGTGTATTCTAGGTCATTGGCTTGAACCTGTTTATTCTATTATTATAGGTCATTAGCTTAAAACTGTTGATTTTGCACTGTAGTAACTCTAACAAAGCACTACGTGAAGTTTAGATTATGTAGATGAATACATTGGATAGATGGTTGAGTGGCAGAGTGAGCCAGCAGTAGTACATCACTGACAAAGAATTGTGCTTGGATGGTAATCATACATGAAAATGCCAGGCTATCTGGCGGCAACTGGTGCTTAGGTTTAGTTAAATATTGCAAAAAATTGAGTATCAAGAAACACAAACTATGTTAGGCTAAATATGCCTTGTTGTTGAATTTCCTGGGTGATTTAAGTCACTACCACATTTCTGAAGTGCAGACTCGGATTTTTGTGCTACATTACACTGGCCTCAGACGATGAAGAGGTTCACTGGTGAACACCACTGATTGTAGCATAGAAGTGCCTAAAGGACTGGAGAAAACAGCATGCCTAACCAGGAACCTCCCTCTGGGAAAAGTCATGGAGAGGCCCTAGGGGACCTAAAACTGTGAAATTTGGTCTGAAGACAGCATGGAGGAAGGCAATGGACACCATGAAGCCTTAATTAAGATGTTGAAAACAAGTTACAAAGTAATTTAATGTTGAAAACAAGTTACAAAGTAATTTACTGCTCAACATATCAAAATTATATAAAAATAATCATTAACTGCTTTACCTTAAAATTATTTAAAAGTAATATATATATATATATATAGGGTGCATCATAAAAAAAGTAACCCCCAATCTATTTGTGATAATAGTTTGGTCAAAAGTAAGAATTTTTAAATAAAATTGTACAGGATGAAAGGCAATTCATATTTACGCCTATCTCCAAAATTTCACCAAAATGTTTCAGACAAAACAAAAGTTATTCAAGTTTTAGTGACATCACCCACTGTTTTTTGATAATTCAAAAACGTTTAACAGGTTTTTGCTAATATTTCCGCCAAAAGTGAAAATCTTTAATGAAATTCCACAGGCTTAAAGGTAATTCATACTTACATATAACCAACAAATTTTATCAAAATATTTCAAACGCAACAAATGTTACAGCCCTTTTAACGAGAACACCTCCAGCATTCAGATGCATCAAAAAAGTGTAGCACAACAAATGCTAAAAAATAAAGTGCTGTAACTTTTGTTGCGTTTGAAATATTTTGATAATATTTGGTCATAATACGTACATATGAATTACCTTTAAGCCTGTAAAATTTTATTTTAAAATGTTTATATTTGGCGGAAATATTAAATGTTCACATTTATTGAAACTATTAGCAAATACCTGTTAAACGTTTTTGAACCATCAAAAAACAGTGGGTGACGTCACTAAAAGTTGAATAACTTTTGTTCTGTTTGAAACATTTTGGTAAAATTTGGCAGTTATACGTAAATATGAATTGCCTTTCAATCTATAAAATTTTATCTAAGATCTTTTACTTTTGACTGAAATATTCACAAGAAACGTAGGGGTTACTTTTTTATGAAACACCTTGTATATTAAACAGTAAATAAGGTTTGCATTGTAAATGAAAACATTAATTTTTTTAACTACCTTGACTAATTTTTATTTCTTCTGGGTTAAGAAGGCTTGCAGAGGCTGATATAATCTATTCCAAACTGGTTGACTTGTCATAACAAACTGTTCTGAAGCTCCTTCTGGTGTGGTCGATGAAAAAGGCATTCCTTAACCATGCATAAACAGTGATGATGAATGTTAAAGTATAACATGTATCTGTTAACAGATACATGAATTGAATTGAAAAAATGATATATTGTTATCATTAAACTGATTTATTCCAATAAATATGTAGTGATGGTTATTTCTAAACACAATAGCTGTTGCTACAATGATTTATGACATAGTTATCACGGGTAACCGTTTTTTGCTAACAAATAAACAATCAGCTTCTAACAAATATGTAGTCATGGTCACTTCTAACACAGTTAACATTAAAACATGTTAAAGTACAACAATTATCCGTTAAGTTCCTTATCAATAACAGATTGCTTCTAACAAATTACAGTCATGGTTACTTTTAAAACAGCATTTGTTAAAATACAAGTTCTTTATAAAACAGATTGCTTCTAACAAATATGTAGTCATGATTACTTCTAAAACAGTTAACATTTGTTAAAATACAACAATTATGTGTTAAGTTCCTTACCAATAACAGATTGCTTCTAATAAATATGTGTCATCGCTTTAAAATAAATAACATTTGTTAAAATACAAGTTATCTGTTAAGTTCCTTAGCAATAACAGATTGCTTCTCGCAAATATGTTGTTATGGTTACGCCTAAAACAGTAAAGAATGTTACTATAATTTGTTATCTAATAACATTCTTTGTTAACTCTAAATAGATTGTAGCTATGGCTACTTCTAAATAATGACTCAAAGTTCTGCAAAATTAAATTATGTCCGTAAGTGATTCCTTCAGTGGCCCAGGCCAAGAAAGTGGATGCAAAGTCGCCAACATATTTGAGAAATGAAACATTGCCAGCCACAAATATGTAGTCATGGTTACTTCTAGAACAGCTAACATTTGTTAAAATACAGCAGTTATGTGTTAAGTTCCTTATCGATAACAGATTGCTTCTAACACTTTGGTCAATCAGTGGTCATAATCATTCATGTGATAATGAGGCATAAATTAACATTACACAGGTCTAACGCTACATCAATCAAAACTCATTGACATTTAGAACTTACGTTAGCAATTAACATTCACTGTCTAAATAAGAAGTTCTCATAACAAATTATGTGAATGTCATTTCTTGGCCCAAGAAAAGTACACAAATGTTGTGTCTACTGTGTCTCCATGCCAGCACCGCTGTATCACTTCACAGCAAATATGCCTGAATGAGATATGTAAATACATTGTAAACTGCATTCTAACAGTTCATAATACACAAACATTCAACTAGGAAACAAAGTGTTCTAACAGTGTAGCAACAGTTAACAATCAAATAGCAGAGCCTTAAAGTGAACATGCATAGGAGTCATGGTTATCAACATAAGCACATCGCTGATGATGCTACTAACAAGGCTATATTAATGCAAGTTTAAAAAAAACTAATGTTGGATTTCATACTGAATTGTCATGGTTAACGAGATAAGAAAACAAGCTTCATTGCTATGATAATTTCTTGCAAAAGTATTAATTGTGCCAATGTTGCATGACTTGCTCACACTGAAGCTGTTAAGTCTTTTAGGCTTTAGAATATATGTATGTATGTTTATTGTTTTTATGTATGTAAGCAAGAAACAATGTGCTTTGCCTTCTTGGTACACTGTCCCATAATCGCCTAACTTTTATGTCCCTCCTTCAGATCACCGGTTTCTTCTACAAGTTATCCTGTTAAGTCCTGTCAGAAGGGCTGAGATAATAATAATAATAATAATCATAGAGATTTGAGTGCCATAGTTCGTAAGCAGTCGAAAGAGATCAACGCAACGATTCAGAAGCACTTGGGATAGGGAGCTCAGTCCAGATGGGCCTGTGTGAAGAGTTCAGTCTTTAGTTTTTTTCTGAAGGTGGTGAGCGTCGCAGACATCCTAATGTCAGTGGGTATGCTGTTCCAAATTCGAGGGGTAGACGAGTTGAACGATTTTGATACAGTTTTTGTGCGACACCGATGACGGACAAGGGCTCGAGATCCACTATGGGTGCACAATCACTCATTGCCTTTCAGTTACTCCAAATTTAGAAGTTGTGTTTGGCATTCTTGATCTTCTGCTGAGACGATGATGATCTTCCATGATGAGTCAGTGCTGCACTACTCATGTGTGTTGGCTTAGTTACTAAGGTAACGGTTTTCTTTGTCTACAAATAACAATGCCAGATGTGGCTGAATATGCATCAAACTCTTGATTATATGAAACATAAGGTATTAATGAAATTGGCAGACTTATTTACATTAGATAAGTTGGAGAAGAGGCTATTACAGACTTCGTCATAACGCTCTTTTAATTGTGTTCTCAGTAATAATTTGATTAATAGCCATACCGATAATGAAAACATTGGGTGCAGAAGTTGAATGACCGATATAAGAGAACAGGCAAGATACACCTATCAAGATGTGAAATAAATGAGAGCTGGAACAGAAAGATCAAACCTAGGTGGTGAAGGAATAGCTTGTGAACAACGGTATGAGAAAAATCAGTGGATAGGTCAAGCAGAATGATGTCAATCAACTTCCTTTTGTCCATAGAGCGGCTTATGGTATGTGATTGAAGAGTAGTTTGGTTTCAGTTTAGAGGTGTTAATATTTCTGCTTTGTAGATAGGAAAGGAATTTACAGGTTACAGCTCAGTTTACATCTCAGACAATTAAAAAAATTCCCCCCCAAATGTTTAATTGAAATCGAGGATTGCTATGGAGTGACAGTTTGCTTAGATAGAGAGAAAGAAGGCTCTACCTAAAATGGTGTGGCATCCATTCAAATGGATGAGCGGTGGTGAAGGATCTCACCCGGTTAATTCATTGAAAAATGAATAGGGTCGAGGCCATATGATCGCTATACAAAATCGCTTACCTTTACCTTTTTTTACCGGTAGGGAAGTAAACTGAGGCATGTGCAATAATGAAGAAAACTGTCTTCAGAGAAAGCGAGGGTGACAAAGGATGCAAAAACTGTCTCAAAAACATCCAAACACTCCTTCAGAAGGGCATTATGAATGATAATATAGTTGTAATTGAAATTTATTTAAGTTGTTAGCCACATTTCTTAGAAAATGTGTTTAACAAGTAGATGTGTGTTAGACAAAGAAGCATTAACTGCAAATAAAGCCAAA
Source organism: Dendrobaena attemsi (assembly GCA_034693945.1). Taxonomy (NCBI): domain Eukaryota; kingdom Metazoa; phylum Annelida; class Clitellata; order Crassiclitellata; family Lumbricidae; genus Dendrobaena; species Dendrobaena attemsi. The sequence continues at coordinate 6,335 of JAQFXW010001236.1, read as the reverse complement.
AAGGCGAATCACTCACTGCTTGAGTAGGAAGTTCCCTTGGATATCGGTATTTTAATCTGGCTTCAGCTTCATGGTCCAGCAGGTGTTGTGGAAATATAGTCTTCTCATCAAAGCTAGCTTGCAACACTATAAAAAAGTGATAATGTTTCAATATTCACTTTTATTATACAGGGTGGGCCAAAAAAGAAACCCTTACGTTTTTTGCCAATATTTCAGCCAAAAGTAGGAATACTTAATTAAAATGTTATAGACTGAAAGGCAATTGATATCTACATTATCACTGCCAAATTCCACCAATATATTTCAAACAGAACGAAAGTTATTCAACTTTTAGTGACATCATCCACTGTTTTTTGATCTCTCAAAAAGTTTAACAGTTTTTTGCTGATATTTCCGTCAAACGTTGCTTAATTTTAATGAAATTTTACAGGCTTAAAGCCAATTCATACTTACATAATAAAGGCCAAATTTCACCACAATGTTGCATTACACTTGTTTAATTCATCAGAATTCAGGAGGTGTTCTTGCTAAAAAATACGGTAACTTTATGTTACTTTGGAATATTTTGATAAAACTCGACTGTAATGTGTATATATGAATTACCTTTAAGCCTGTGAAATTTCATTAAATAATTTCCACATTTGGCAGAAATATCAGCGAAACCTGTTAAACGCTATTTAAACCATCAAAAAACAGTTTTTGAGACATCAAAATCAGGGGTGGGCTCACTAAAAATGGAATAACTTTTGTTCAGTTTGAAATATTTTTATGAAACTTGGCAGTAGTACATAGATATGAACTGCCTTTCAGTCTGTAAAATTTGATGTAAACATTCCTACTTTTGACAAAATTATTAGCCAAAACCGCAGAGGGTTCCTTTTTTGGCTCACCATGTATATGCTATTAGTAGCCTATTAACATTATCATTCTGAACTAGACTGGCCCTGCAGTACCAGCACAATGAGTCAAACCTCATCAGACTAGGAGAGTCAACACATACGTTTATACATTGTGTAGAAAAGCTTTTGTATGCTCAATTCATTTCATAATAGGATACAGCATCTTGTGAATGAAGGGTGGAAAGTTCACTCCAGGTCATCTGTCTCCACATTCACCACATTGTTGAAATCTGACCCAGGTATCGGAGATGAGCCAAAAACATTATCGTCTTTCCTACGAAATGTGCACGAAGCCATAGAATGAGAGGTCACAGACTACTAGCCCAGTTAGCTACATCGGGAGCCGGCGGACATTCAGAGATTTCAAAATCTCGGGCTAGCACGGTCCGTTCTCGGGGACCTAAATGGCGTGACGTCCATTCAAATGGGCAGGCGGTAGTGAAGGATCTTACCCATAGGGTCGAGGCCATATACAGTCGCTATAGAAAAATCGATTTACCTTTACTTCCTTAGTTCTAGAAGACTATTTCACAAGTCAAATGGTTAAGTTGGCAATTGACTGAGGCCATCACGTAAAACATTACCCCCAACTCACTGATTATCTCTTAAGTTGCAGTTTCAGTTGCAACGGGAGATATGCTGTACTGTGATGTAGAATTCCATTGATCTCATCAGATCAGCCTGCTGGGTTCCTTCTGCTCAAAGAATATCTGATCCATGTCTTAACGTAGGTCTACAGGAATACCTACTTGTCATTACGTAGCACTATTAATGTATTACTATTATTTTTGTGAAGTAGGTGTCATACTTTTAGCTTGCATCTGATTGGCTGTGGAGTCAATGATCTTCTTTTCCATTGTTGTCTGTTCAGAGAAATAACGATGTGGATTGACATAGAAATCCGGTTTATTCAGAGGTAGTGGACTTTTCATTTCAGTCAAATGTAGAGCCTGAACAGTTCAGCAGCACATACAGAAATATATATGACTGAACAAACTCAACTTCATTAAACTAAGCTCTCAGATTGGAATCCATGCGTTAGCAATTTCATTTCTTGCCTTTAGTGTTACAAAGACATAATACATACTAAATTTTTAAGACATTGAACGTCTGCCTACTGCATGAGGTCCTGCAGGAGGCTTCTTTGTTCGTTCCCAGTACAAGTATGGAAGATCAGGAATTGTTGATGGTTGCTTTCGCTCACGCTTTTGCACTCTGAGTTCCTGATATTCCTTACCTGCACACAATCAGAAAACTGCATTTGTAACTTACTTTGCGGTCAAGTTAAATTCAAAAAGTTCAATAGTACCACTGAAATAATACACAACATATGCACGAAACCTCAGATTTAAAAAAAAAATCAGTTTAACCTCCGGATCATCGTTCCAAATGCTTTATTTATAAAATAACACATCACGAAGTTTTGCCAGTACACCATAAGCCACCCCTTAGACAAATTAAGAGAAGTGAATCTGCTTGCCTAAACATGTATTGTTCCATGAGTTGACTCTGTAGCTTCCTGGATCTTTAACTGCTCTCTCATCTGGCGCCCAATCCCCATCAAGTCTCGTGTCCTGCCTCACAGCTGTCTTCTGTTGACAAAAGTAATGCATAAAGGAAATGAAGTAAGTATATCAAACAAGTTAAACGGACTATTTTGAACAAATATTAAATTTTGCTAAACAACTGTGACTGATCTCATAATCACAAGAAATGAAAAACGTGAATCTTTTAAATTTCTCAACACCACGTGAAAGAAACGTAAGGGCAACCAGATTATTCACATCACTATAACCAAATCAAGTATGCAATAGTCTGTTCCATTGCCAAGTCAGAATCTGGATGGTCAAACTGAGGTGCATTACCTATTGCCAAGGTGGCAATAAGTAGTGCACTGGGCGATGGTGGTCATTTGGCGATACATAAATTAAATTGAAGAGGGGGATTGGGGATATGATATGTTTCTGCCCCAATGTTATTTCTGTGAATCTATTGGTGTTACTTACTTATTTATTCCTTAAAATGCTTATTACTTTAAAACCAAGTCAATGTAATCCATAGACATTTAAATCTGACAAAAAACAAGTAGAATATTTGAATATTGGATTTCTAAATTCTTTAGATCTGCTCATTTAATAGTGATTCATAAGTCAACCATGTTATCCTAATAATTATGGCCAGTGGCCACACCATGTTCAACCTAAGCTGCAACATATAATACAGTTAAGCACAAAACAACTATTGACAAAAACTGCCAGAAAGTTACACCCCAGCCATTCAAAACAACAGTCAGAAGTTCTTTGTACTCTGTGTGAAAATCCGAATGAGAAATTAGTTAACAGTTGATGCAACCTAAAGAAACACACAAGAATAGACTAGCATTCATTTCATTCTCGAAACTGCAGATAACCTAAATAATTCGAAATAAACTGACAATATAGATGTCAGTTGCTCAAGAATCACTCTGCTGAGTAAAAATTGAGCAAGTTAAGATCAATTAAAGATGTACATAGAGACGATCTACTTTGAACCCTTCCTGTCAATATGTCCAAATTTGGCATTACTCTTTCTGGCCTGTGACCATATATGCATTCCAATGGACTACAGGGTGATTCAATAAAAAAACGTAACTTACATAAGTTGACATAACTCATGTATTTAAGCATCAATTTGAATTAAATTCACAATGATAAAGCCTGATGGCCTGCTATCTGCTGTATAAATTACTTCTTGTAACAAGCTGACCAAGTCGAACAACAGCTCCGTCACGACAACTCCGGACAAAATGGTGCTTACCGAAGAAGAAGATAGTCATGTTTAATATGACTTTTACAGAAAGAATTAACATTCACTGAACCGGGTGTTAGGTCAACGAACAATATTGCCTAAGTGTTATACTAATGTAGGGACATTGGTCAGACATTCGTGAGATAACAGAGTATTTAACCTGAAATCAGATAGCGCTCAAAGTGCACAAAGCTCGGGCAACAGTTGTGTTACTGGAAACTGAAATGGATCAGCACATCATTGATGAATCAGTCAAGCAGTGGTGTAAGTGTATTCATGCATGCGTGAATACCCGAGGTCAATTTGAACATGAACTTTAAAACTTTCTTAATGTTTAGAAATAACTCCTCTATCTTCACTTAAAATTTCTTTGACATAACCTGATATTTGACAGAGTTACAGTAAAATGTATGTTTTTTATGAATCGCTGTGTAGTATGATTAAGGTCTACATTACGCTACCCTATTGATCTTTAAGGGATAACTGTACTACGTTGCTGCTGCCATGTCAAGTGAAGTGACCAATCAGATCGCAGCAATACATAATGTCCACTGTCTGATTGAATCATTTTTAATATAAATGTCACATTTCTCTTTTCTGCTTTCTAGTGACCCCTCCAGTCCACTCTTTAAAACTTTCCATAATGGAAAGGGTTTTTTCAAAAGTCATCAGAAACAACTGCAGATTAGTCTCTATTGGATATTAAACAACCATCAAAACTTGTTATTGACCCAAAATCTATTTGCATCAAAGAGCAAGCATCCTTTACACTTTTTATGCTTTGATTTGGTATTTTTACATAACTGTTCTAGGGCAAAGTTCAAATGTTAGATAAGTAGTAGTACTCAGGTTAAATATTCACTGACACACATCAAACAGAAAGAGCGAAAGACGAGTTAAAAGCCACAGCAAACAAGACATTGAAACAGTTTTCAACTTATATTAAAAATCAACACAAAATACATTTGTAAGGCGTACTACAATAATTCCTCCTTCCCAACCTATGATAATATTGTATGAAAGTTGTAAGTAAAAAGTTGAATACACATATGAAGCAGTTTCCACAAATCAACAATACAAACTTCTCCGAATGAAGATAATCATTGCAAATAATTTTTCTGTATTATGCGACAGTCCAAAAAGGCTAATTAAAGTTCTAGCAGAATGACAGAGGTTACATCAAAATATTAGGTCTTAAGTAAATATTATAGTAAATATGTCAGAATGTCTTTTATTTTTATATTTAATTACAAAAAGTCAGAAACAAAATGCACTCATGGAAACTGCTTCACATTAAGACAGGACTATCACAGCATTTTCTACATCAATACAGACCACTTGAGATTCTGATTTATGGTACACCTCAGATTCTTTCATTTTGATGCTTGCTACATTTAGCTAAACAACAAACCATCCAGTGCAAATAAGTGCATTGTGTCAGCTGGTAGAATATGTTAATACTGACATTCAACAAACACTGGCAAGCAAATACAGTTAACTGTCAAACTGAGCAAAGTCTGTGTCGAAGGTGATAAGTAACAACAATTTTCAAGACTTAATACCATCAAATTAAACCAGAAGTTATCCAGGGTGGCCAACCACAACAAAGGCTTATTTGGTTGAAGTTACAACAATGGTGCTTATAGAAACATTTAAGTGAAAGGAGCCTATGGTGATAATTAGCATGTTATTGTTTATTTGTTCCATCGACACTACAAAGTTTGCAAACAACCTTCAAGTTGAAAAATATGAAATATTTGCTAGTCAAATCATGTCCTGATAAATAAATGTCACTAAGTTTTGTTTTTCAAAATATTCGTAATCAAAATAACATTATTTTCTTCATTACATTAATGTTAAGTGTTTCTTCATTACTGAGCACAACTATCCAATGCAAATCATCCATCAATGTCACCAAATATTGTGTCTCAAGATTCCAAAACAATGTCCATCTTGAGGGAGGCTTATTCTTTTTTACAATAAACCAGTCTGCTACTATGTCACAAGTTATAATACTTCATCACAAGTTATAATACTTCAAATGTAATAAGCGCATTTCTCATAAACTCAGAGTAAAATGACACTGCCTATCATGAATTACGCAGGTGCTTCAATGTTGAACAAGCAACAAGCGAATAACGCATTATTGTTGAAAACCAGTGTCAGATACTCTAAAGTGATGTTCCAATTAAGTTTGTGATGGTGCAAAAGCATATTGTTCTCACGTTTCCATTATTGTGAAGTGCAAATTACTGAGTTTCAAATAAAGCGAATTGTGTCAAAATCAGTGTGTAAAGGGTCAACTTATATCATGCTTGCAGTGCTGTGAACCATGTTATAAAAAGATGTAAAGACAAAGAATGGAACTACACAGGTTAATTCAATTCCTTACTGGTGTTTCAAATCGCCTTAGTTACACTTTGATTCCTTGATCCTAACATTAAATCAAATACCGACTTTCATTAAAAGTTAAAACCAATTGTTAGTATTCGATATCATTGCATGATATTTAACACCTTGAACGCGGGGGGAAAAATCTTACATACGCTAGAGAATCTAACTGACCATTCGATGACACCGACGGGTCTATTGTTCTCCGACGAGCATAAGCCGTCCTATAATTTAAACTCTGTATACGCTTCTCGGCGA
>JAQFXW010001235.1:0-15424 GCA_034693945.1 Dendrobaena attemsi | reverse complement strand
AAGTGTTTTGCAAAAAGAAGAGGAATATCAGCAGTAAATAGTATGTAAAGGAGTGGACCAAGCACAGAACCTTGAGGAACTCCAAATGTAACAGGTACCCACAAAGTGCGAGAGTCACCCATAATAACCATGCTTAAATATGCTTCATATACATATATATATATTATATGTATATAGCGACGACGACAATTATTATCCGTTGGACGACGAATACTAATGTCGATCACGTGGGAGGGCAAAGTAAGGCTCGCAGATTCACTCAGCGGGCGACCTCTGCAGTACGTTGCTAATTCATGCCTCCGCGTCACGCAATTCTTCTCAGAATTATACATGATGCATCTATTATAACATGAAATCGTTCTGCAGCATACATGTGTATATGATATTATGCAGGAAGACATTAAATAAAGCTCAATTAAAATATACATGTCGTTTATCAAACTGTATGCAAAACAAGGATTATTCAAAATTTTCAGTTGCATTCAATTATACTCGCTGCAGACCCTGGATTGGAACAACCCACAAATGTGTTTATTTAGGCGACATGACGTTGATATATACATACGCCTATAGGTCTATATAGGCCGATAATTATTTGGCTTTGAAAGAATGTTTATATGTTTTCGATTATATTGATATTTGTAGCCTGTAATATATGCTTTGTCGGTCAACCTGGATTTGCCGCTGGCACTTTTTTTATACATGATTAGCCTGTTGAGAGAAGGTTGCGTGCGGGGTCGATTAAGGAGAATGACTTCGCATAAACAAAGTCAAGTGCATGCATTCAAACGTGCAAATGATGTGATGTGGCAAACTTGAGTGTTCTATGTACAATAGGAGCTGGGGCATATAATACTGGAGTACACCTTTTCATGCGTTCCTATAAACGAACCATAGACATTTTTTATAAGAGATACAAAAGTACTGAGCTACATAACACGACATTATCCTATTCGTGCATTCATTGAGACGTGAAATGGAAAATTAGACGACTTCTGCATGCATGCGTGCATGGCATATTTAGGTTTTGTAAACGTAGCCTATATATGTCAGGTGATATAATGAATACTTCAGAAATGCATACTTCATAAGTGAATAAGCTTATTTAGTGATAAATTCCATGGAATCTAAGCTTATGTTGGATTATGTGCTTGTGTGCGTGTGCATGTCGTGGGGAATGGTGGTGTAGAGTGGCAGAGGTGGATAAAAGCAAGATTTTTGGGGAATTCACTCACAATTGCTATGCAGGAGTTAGGGATTTATTTGAATGGATAAGAAGACGCTGGTACGAATAATAAGATCGCAGGTGGTCAACCTTCTTTCGCCAGTAAATGAGGCGCTTAGGCGTGTTAACTGGGACTCAGCATCAGCGCTGTAGTTGGGAGCGCTCTGAGTATTAATAGGCCTACGCTTGAAGAAGCTCTAGACAGAAACCTGAACAGACGGTTACTGAATTAAAGAACAACATAGGCTTATATATATGTATACAATTCTTCTTCGCGTCTATTACTCTGTCCATTGTATATAGTTACGCAATCATTCTGTCTTTATCTCTCTGTCTGTCCGTATCTCGGTCTCCTCTTTCTCTCTCTACAGTTCTGTCTGTCTGTCTCTGGTTGTCTGTGTCTTCCTTTTCTGTCCTTTCATGTTTGGCATCAGTTTGGCAGAACTGACCTCAATCCAGAATATCACTAGCTATTTCTTATAGCATTCTTGCTATTTTGGTTCCACCCCTTAATAGAGAGGAGGGGTGACTGGGGTGGAGGAGGTGACAGACGATGTAATGATGGGATCCCTTGGACACATACTCCCTGGCGGCATCTCAGACTCGTCTCCTAATTACACGGCCAAGGAGCCAACCGGTCCGCCTTTCTCGCCTTTCCTGTAATTGGAGAAATTATTATGGTGAGGGGAACCGCCGCAAGAAACACCTGGTAGCCTCAGCCCAGGTGACGAGGTCTCTGAACGCCATGCTGTAGTCAGTCAGTCTTGGAAGTATACACGTATACCCTCTGTTTCTGTCTTTCTCTGTCTCTATCAGTCCGCCTCTATACAGGGTGAGACAAAAAACGCTACGTTTTTTGCCAATATCTTCGTCAAAAATGAAAATCTTCAGCATAATACAATTTTCCTGTCTGATAGGCAATTCATATTTACGTATACCTGCTAAATTTCACCAAAATATTTAAAATAGAACAAGAGTTAGTCAACTTTTAGTGACGTCACCACTGCTTTTGATGGCTCAAAAACGATAAACAGTATTTTGCTAAGAAAATGACCTCCTACGTTCATTGCCAATATCTCCGTCAAAAGCAGGTATTTTTAAACCAAATATTATAGGAAGAAAGGCAACTCATACCTACATATAACTGCCAAACTTCATCAAAATACCTTAAACTAATCAAAAGTTATTCAACTTCTAGTAACGTCACCCATTGATTTTTGATGCGGTTTAACAGTTTTTTGCTAATATTTCTGCCAAAATTAAATATATTTTAATGATACTTTACACCACTATTCAAGGGAATTCATATATACATCTAATGGCCAATTTTCAACGAAATGTATCAAGCACAACAAAAGTTGCACACTTTTAATGAGTCCACCTACTAAATTCTGCTGATTTAAAACGTTCCGAAAAAGTGTTGCAACTTTAGTTGCGTTTGAAATATTACAATAAAACTTGATCACTATAATTATTTAGACATTAGTTGTCTTTAAACCTGGCAAATTTCATTAAAATTTATTTATTTTTTGCGGAAATATTAGCAAAATACTGTTAAACATTTTTGAACAATCAAAAAACAGTAAGTGACGTCACTAGACGTTGAATAACGTTTGCTCTGTTTGAAATATTTTGATGAAATTTGGCAGTTCTACGTGCATATGAATTGTCTTTCAGTCTGTAGAATTTTGTTTAAAAATTCGTACTTTTGACGAAAATATTGGGTAAACGTAGTGGGGTCTTTTTTTTATGCCGCACCCTGTATATATGCCTGTGAATATATCTGCGTATCTGCCTCTCTTTGTCCCCATTTCTGTCACTGCCTCTCCCTCTCTGTTCCGTATCTGTCTGTCTCTGAGTGGCTTACCATTCTCCTTCCTTCCAGACAATCAGACAATTGCTATTCCACTGGAGTGCATGCTGGCGACCATAGAGGGGGATTGCATGCATTCGCACAGCAGCAGGTATCACAGCGGCATATCTTTGACGATCACAGATCAAACAGATTCCAGATTGGACGACCTAGAAATGTCTGAATCAAATCCGATGATAGAGTCTGCATCGGGATATTTATATAGCGCCGACCATTGCGAAACATTCAAATCCACGACTGCATGCATTGCGTAGGCAATAAAGTGCAGTTCATGTATACAGAAAATATAGTCGGCTTTTGTTTGAAAGAAGCAGACATTACAAAAGAGGCTAATGAAGCACGTATACTTATATAATTAACACAACAAACCTGTTCTGTATGTATACGATGACTATTCTCATGATCTACAAAGTAAGTAAGTAAATATATTCTTTATTGAACTAGTTGCTAAACCACTCTGGTGAACAAGCATACGAAATAAATGTGTTTACATACAAGATTAATCATTCAGATTAGCTAAAATACAGCATTCTCATTATGTCTTTCTCAGCGTATATTGTCAGCTTGCCTGCTTGCGGTAGTATACAATGTCATGAGATCTTGGCATTAGGCTAAAGGTTGTCAGCTTAACAAGTGGAAGGCTGGAAGCAGCCTGTGGAGAACATGATTACCAGCCCAAATAGGCCTATTTATTCCCAGCCCAAATATCGTCGTGACCTCTTCACCATCCATGGTCAGTTCGCTCCACTCGATCATCCTATATTGCTTCTGTCTCACTCTCTCTCGCCCGTCCACCTGTGACTAACCACGCAGCTCAAGTTCTCGAACCGAGCCATTATTTTCATGCTGCACCTCGTCTCTCGAATGACCTACCTCCTGAACTTCGCAAATTTTCTGTTCCCCTCTCATGCGCCCAACTCGTCTTTACTCAGTCTCCTCTATCTATCATTCCTAAAGCTTCCACCCAAAATTGAAGTTTCACCTCTTCAAACAGTCATACCCTGATTCCTCTGATTTCCTCCTTCTAACCCGCGTCCAAATGACACCCGCGCCTTAACAGCTGCTCTGCCCCCTCTGACCTCCTGATAATCGAGCTCCGACCACCACGGACTTTCTTCTGACTAACCCTTTTGACTTTACTCAGGGCTCGTGAATTAGCTGGTGCCCAGCGCTTGGCTTTACAGTGCGCCTTAGAAATCTCGAGATTACGATTACGATTCTAAGTGTATACTGCAGAAAATGGGTTCTGCTTGACGGCATAGATGTTCGATAGTATGGTAATTACTGGAAAGTATACCGCTGCCGGATCAACCTATTCATAACAGACTGGAAAGAGTACAAGAAACGTTTGAATGTGCGAGGAGTGAGTCATGAATGGGGAAACGAACGAGTAGCGCGAGAAAAGAAGTCAAGAATCTTGATTACTTGAAAACGGTTAATAAACGTCGATTAACAAAACTTGTAATGCCTACTGCTTAGATTATGCATACATGCATCCATGTTTGTGAACATATTCTTCATGCATGTCAGCCGTATGTAAACTTGGGTAAATAGTCTTAATAACAGTCGGGAATTTGTATATACACAAAGGCAGTCATAGGGCACCTGCCTGCATAACATTCGCGAATGCAGCGATTTACTGTAACTGACATGCAGTTTCTGTTACGAATATAGTGCATTTAGGCTATACACCTATATATAATAAACCAAGAGATTTTCCACCACATTATAAAAAGAAGATATAATATCATACCATGTTTATTGCTATACATAAGACAGTTCTGACGTGCATGCATGACTGCACACATGATTACTCCGCGGGGTATGTATACACAACAAATGCATCGATCCCTATATATAGGCCTATATATTATGCTTCATGCTTCTATGTACAAAACTGATTTACAACGATCGGTATTCTATTCAGCCGGACATCGAGAAACCGGCGAAAATACTGACTTAGCAAACTGATTAGAGTCCATTTTGTAACCATTATGCAATTAACCGCTTTTCAATATATTTTTGCTGCAGTGCTATTATAGAGGCCCGTCATTCAACCGTGCGCTTTGTGTAGCCTACATGTAGCATGGACGCGCTGCGCATTTATGGCAGTTCCGATGTATACATAGGAAAAGCTGGCTTATCCTAACAAACTTCGACAGATGCATATAATATGCAAGTAGATTATACATAAATGCATACATTCGTGTATATCTATATAAGTATAAAAAATACACCCATGCACGCGCGTAAGCAAATATATTATATTCATATATAGTGCCACATTTGCTTTGGTTTTCGCGACATTCAACAATGAACATTTTGTAGCGCTAAACTGCAGCGCTGACAATGGCGCAGGCAGTAAGTACGACTGGTTGGCGCGCGGAAAATATTGAAAAACCAGCGTCCCAGACAAAAGCCCGTTAATTTCCTTCGCATAGAGATGGGTCCCGCTCGGAACAACAACGGACCCTGAAAGTTCTGTTTGTGGCGCTGAATTATTCTATTGTTAGTTGTTTTATGCGCGCTTCGGCAACGCCGATATTTCATAAATAATTTACTAATGCAGCCGCGTCAAAGCATTGAGTGCGCGCGCAGACAATCGGCGCCATTTGTCATCGCAAACCGATATCGACCGATGCGAACATGCGCAGTGGCAGCCGCGAAAGGTCCACTTCCGTTTTATGGGACAACGAATCGAAGTCACGAGAGGCCAGTGAGAGTGGGGCACTGAGAGAGACAGAGAGACAGAGGAAGAAAGAAAGAGTGAGTGAGACAGAAAGAGAGAGACAGAGAGATAGAGGGAAACAGAGAGACAGAGACAGAGATATTGAGTGAGATGGAAGGAGACAAAGATGTATGGAAATGGAATATGGCAGAAGGAGGCGAAGAGAGAGAGAGACAGAAAGGGAAAAGGTTATAGCCAAGGACTCCGGGCTGTAGAGAATAGGAAGAAAGAGGGAAAGAAAGACAAAGACAACTATAGCCAATCAAATGACCGATACATTATAGAAGGGGAAAGGGAGAAGGCAACCACAGAGATAGGCAGTGGCGTATTAGCGAGACGAAATGACGCCCGGGTTGGCGTCCGAAAATTCCGCCTTCTGTATGATTGTGCTAAAATATTTCAGATGACCTTTGTTAGTAATTCGTTCGAAATTTGTCCAATTACCAGGCAAAAATAATTTGCTGACGACCTTCTGACGACCTTCTTAGCCCCCTCCCCCTATCAAATCAAGTTCTGCCGCCTTTTGCATTTTCCATCAACATTTAGATTACACTACGACCCTTTTTAAAGTCATAAACTCTAGGCTATTTTTACTACTTTTCTGTCTCTTCAATCCCCATTTAGCCGCCCCTACCGAAGTGTCACCCGGGGCGGTTCGCCGCCTCTGCCCCTATATTGCTACGCCACTGGAGATAGGTAAATAAAAAAAATCTGGAAATTGCTTGGAATAGAAGAGTGGAGGTGAAAGGAAGGCGAGTGGACGCAGAGTGATAGACAGATAAAACAAACACAGACAGAGACAGACAGAGACAGACAGATAGACACAGACAGATAGAGACAGACAGACAGAGACAGACAGACAGAGACAGACAGATTAAAGACAAACAGACAGACAGAAACACAGAGAGGGAGACACAGAGAGGCATGCAGACAGAAACTGGCAGAAACCCAGAAAAACAGAGTGACAGAGAAAGAGACAGAGAGCGACAGATAGAGAGACAGAAAGAGACAGAGAGAGAGACAGAAAGACTGACAGAATAGGTGAAACAGAGAAAGCAAAAAGCAGAGGATGAGGAGAAATGAAGACCCTGCAGTAGATATATATACTCAGAAAGATAGAATGAAGAAAGAAAGTATAAGAATTAAAAAAGATCGAGAGCGCTTGAGGGAGAGAGATAAGTATTTCTGACGCTCCTGAATGAAGTCGGGATGTGGCGTTCATGCTGGTCAGCATGGCAGCATTTAGCACACCAAATAGCTATTTGGCATTAGAATAAGGCGACATAGTTTCAGTTTGATAAAGGATTTGCATTTTGAAGATTTTAAATGTCATGAAGCTATCAATTTCGTGTATACATATTATACGCTTACGTATATTTTGTATCTGAATGCTTCTCTTTTGGTTCAGCTTATAATGATATACTGTTAATGAAATCTATATATTATTCTGACTTGTGGTCACTTTATATTCTTATGATATCATTTCTCCGCGATTGTAAGTTTTCGTTCAGCACTTTAAACGCTCAGTTTGTCTATTTGTCTTTCTGTTTTCAGGTGCCATCTATACATTGCATAAGAAGCGACAATCTACTAAACAGTGATGTAAAGATTGTAAGTAAGATCGGTCTTCAACACTTACTCTTCTTGTGCTTCAGCGCTGCAGGCGATACACGTGTGGACGAGCCCAAATCCCATTGCACCAATTCGCCTATATATATGAAACCTTCAGATGTCATGGACGCGAGTCGTTGAAGTGAAAAGAATCAACTCTGGTGACATCATTGATGGAATAAGAACGCTTAGTGATTCTCAGTACTAAGTGATTATTTTGGTATGCCTCTTCTGTTCCAACTAGATCTACAATTGCGAAGAAGCGTCGATTGAACGAGTTCCTTGTTATGAATGGTGACAGTAGACAGGTCTAACGAGAGAAAACGACATAATTACTCAATTTCACACACTCGATCTCTACATGTACACAATCAAACCTGATAAGTTTCAAATTGTTTAACTATTATACTAATGCTTTGTTTAACGAACCAACTGCATGGGATATACTGCAGCTCACTTCTTATTGGCACATCTGGCGTGGTAGTGTAGTGGTGAAGGGCGCCGCCTTTCAAACGAAGGGTCGCAGGTTCGAATCCCATTCGCCGCGTAGGGACCTTTAGCAAGTTCTTCACTCATAATTGCTCAAGCGCTTCGGCGTGTAAAATTCCGACACACAAGCGGGCTGTTGTCGGGACCGCCTCTGAGTAGTAGTGGTCTGTAAGAGGCGGTATAGAAATGCACAGATACAATACAAGACAAAAATTCAATACTATAGTATGAGTGATTCCAATTCTGTAGCCATAGATGCAAACAATCCTAAGGCCCACTCGTTACATAGGATAGGCCTCTACAATACACACAGAAGTGTGTAAATTCATGTACACAATGAAGAGAAAAAAGAGAAAAAGAGACACACATGTAGAGAAGACTCTGCAAAGAAACACAGCAAGTAGAAACAGATAGACAGACAGACAGACAGACAGATATAAACACAGTGAAAAAGAGACAGACAGAGATAGAATGGCGCTGAACGGCGATGGGACGCCTCGTGATGGCTTGATCGATGATTTGTCCTCGTCTCTAGCACGACATCTAGCGATCGGTCGCCAACCGACTGCAGCCATTTTCCTTTTCCAGACGGATCCTTTATGAAAGCGTCCGCTGAGAGAAACTAGGAAATGTAGAATTTTGCATATGAACAACTGCAGCAGGAGCAGCAGAGTAGAGCGCCAACCCCGTCTTCCCCGTCCACCGCTGCAGCGATGTCGTCTGCTGCCTCCGACCTATTTATACGTCGCGCGGGAAAGGCAGACGACATCCGGTCGCGCATGCGCCTTGCACCGAAAACCGGAAGCTACCGGCGTGGTCGGGAGTTGATTAATTACCGAAGACACTTGGCGCAGCTGGAAGGAGGAAGGGCGGGAGGAAGGAATCTGAGGGGGTGACGGGGTATACACGGTTTACGCTTCGGACAAAATATAACCTGCACCAAATCGAGCAAGGTTGAAAATCGATAATCAGCTGTGTGGTTGAGTAGGTTGATTGGTTCAATGAATGGACGGATGGATGGACTGAGGATGGATAGATAGATGGGTGGATTGATGGATAAAAGTCAGATGAAGGGGAAAGGTATAATATCAAGTGCAGGCTTATGCTGTATAATATTCTCATCGATAACTTACCATAGTGTAGCAAAATAATTTAAATCTTACTATATTTTAAGCAATTATTACTATTCTACAAATTACGATGTGCAGTGCTACTTGGTCTTTCCAATTTCTTGAGTATACTACATTGTAGGCCTACTTGGCGATATCATTTGGTATACCAGTTTTAAGGTACTTCTTTAGGACTTGAAACTACTATTTTACTGGAACTCGTAAACTTTTAAGGAAGCAGTATAGGCCCATAATGATGGTGTTTATGGCTCCTTATGAATTAATTATCGCGTTTAATAGTCCTGCTTAGACGATGGTTATCGGAAAGAGATGGGACCATTAATCCATCAGAACCTGACGTTCTGCATAGAAACTTCCGTCTTCAGACGTAGAGATGGATCCATCATGACTTCGCTAAATAATTGGATGAGAACAATTTCGATGCACTTGAGTTTACACAATACACGTACGTATGTCAAACTGTATTTGTTATATATAGTGCATGCCATTCAACTGCTTGTACCTCTTCTTCCAATGACTTAAACTTTCCCATATAAAAAGTATAATATACTAGTATTATAATGGTTAATTGATGGCGGCAGTGTGAGCCGGTTAAGCATAAAATTGTTTATAAGACATTGTCCGCTGGCGAACAAGAAGTTTTATAACCATAATTTTCTGCGAATATTCAACTATTCCCGGGCTAGAAGTCAACGGATCGCGAGTGATGGAAGTCAGATGAATTATGCTATAGAGTTTGTTGGAACGTTAAAGTGAATCCTACTGCATCCAATGAGACTGTCCCCCGAAGTCAGGCCGTTTAACCGCGTATTCATTCGGAATAAAACTGTCAAACGTCGTCTGCGGCAAAACCGATGGAAATAATATTGCGACGAGAGGGGGAGGGGAATAGGAAGGGCAGGAAGAGGAGGAGTAGGAGGAAGAGTAGGAGGAGGAGAAGGAGGAGGAGGAAGCGAAGGCGGAGGAGGAAAAGGAAACTGGAGAAGGACGAAGGGAGACCGCGGATAATTAGGAACGACGCCGAAATTGCCAGTAAATTTCCCACGAAAGGCCGAGGCAATTAGAGACGGGGAGCACCACACGCCACTGACTGTCGGACACGGATGGGTGAACGGAGGAGCGAGGGAGGATGGAGGGAGGGAGGCAGCAACGAACTAATGTATATCGAGCAATTCGGTCTTTGTGAAGTTCCTTCTTGGCTGCTGCTGCTGCTGCGCTGCACAGCGGGAACACGACAAGACCGGAGATTAGGAATACGAAGACAATGATCTACACTCTGCTCGATTGGCTGATTGGCTGAGTGATCATCTCTTAACGTGTAGCAGCGAATTCGATCCCATGTATACAGGGGTCGGTCTGTTATATAGAAGTTGGACCGTCATATAATGTACATTTTGATGATAGACGGATGACCCGTTAATGAACTGTCCCCTAATAACAGTCTAATAAAATAAGATTATGGAATATTAATATGAACAAATAAACAATCAAATTATATGAAGACATTCAAATGTCGAAAAATTAGAATTAGAAGTATTTTAGGATCCTTCGTATCTTAGATCAAAACAGATAAGCTCTCAAGCAAATTTAAACGTCTGCTTAACTTTTAATCAGACTTCTTTTAAATTAAAAATTCTTTTAAAGTTACCAATTGATATACACTGTAGTCAGTAGAAAGTCCGTGATGGTCCGAGGTTGATTTCGGGAAAGTTAGAGGGGCAGAGCAGCTGCGAGTTTAGGATATAATCCCCTGGACATAATTCCCTGGACATAATAGCCTACTCCAGACACAATCCTCTGGTTTTTGGTAGGACGTTGTCCCCCCGGACAAAATCCCCCTCTTTACATAAAACATGTCTATGTATGTAAGTGTAATTGTGTATACACACTATTACACAGTTATACAAGTATCGTGATGTATGTATGTATGCCTGCATGTACGTATGCATATGTATGTATGAGTGTATATATGTATGCATGTCTGCTTATATATGCATACATGTATGTATGTATGTATGTATGCATGTATATTTATATGTATGTAACTATGTATGATATTATATATATGTATCTGTGTCTGGGGATTATATCCTACGCTGGAGGGATTATGTCCGGAGGATTATGTCCAGGGGATTATGTCCGTTCCCCGCAGCTGTTAGGCATATGTAAGACATTATGTCAATCAGGGTACGACTGTTTGAAAAGATGAGACTTCAAATTTTGAATGAAAAGCTTGAGAAGTGATAGAAACTGAAGCAAGGCAATTTGGGAGCTTATAAGAGGGATGAGTGAGGAACAGAAGATGTACGAAATTCAGAAGGTATAAAGACGAGGTGCAGCATGGGATATTTTATTAGTTTAAAACATAGCTGGTGATCTGCCAAATAGTGTCCAATTTCCAACGCAAAGAAATGGAATTCTACGATACCTAGTTATGCATGAGTGTCCACGAAGTTGTATTGGGCCTATTAGGGGTCACTCGCCAATTGCACACCTTCCATGTTTCTGAATTGAATATAGTTCTACCGCCTTTTCATGGAGAGTTGTAGTAAACTTGGTGTGATTAGGACAGAATCACAGAGACCGTTTGTCTCAAATTGTCTGAAGGAGGATAAAATAAATTGAATAAACTTGATATAGGGCCTACACTTGACTTTCTACCGTTTCATGCTAGTACAGAATGTCGACCTATTTCTTAGCGAGCTCATAAACGAATTCGATTGAACGCTTTGAGACTTTTTGAAAGTGGATAATGGGCCCGGTATACACGTGGATAGTATCTCATGAACACACGTGACATGTTATACTTTCACTATTATTTGAATTTTTTAAAACTACCTTCCCCGTGGAGTCAGCTAGCTTACTTTAAAATTAACTGTTAATTAGACCGCTAACTGACCGCATACGTCAATTGCTTTCAACGATAGACTACAATAATTATAGGTTAGGCTTACTTTACACGTTTCGTATATATTACATGCATATAGACATGTATATTATTCTATACATATATAGTTGCACACGTTATGTATAGTCTTATGTGTATGACATGTATGTAGATATGTATAATTATTAATTATGTATACTATGTATCAGCTTCACTTAGGGGGAGTTCGAGAATTTGTGACGATGTGTGACATGGGGAGATGGGGTTAGAGATGTGTGACTTAACGTTTGATTTTTGGGTAAACTATCATATTGTTAATTTTTGAATTATTGAAATATATAGGCCTACTTGTTGTCATCGTCATTTTTAGGGTTGGATCAGTTATATTATTTACATAGTCTACAATGGCCACTCTCAGATTGGTTCATATCAATAGGCCTATTAATTTTCAGTGTTACACTTCTGCTCCGACTCCTATCGGACGTCACGGAACGTGTAGGCTACATATAGCGATTGACAGGTCCCAAATAACTCTCCCGATTCATAGATTTCTTAAGTGCCGCATTTAACAGTGCCAATCATATAAGTCTGCTAGACCGACTGCGTGTCTCATATCGACTGAATGGTGCATTTCTTGAACTGATAGATTCCTTTCTGCATGATCGCGCCATTCGTGTGATCCACAGTTCCGTGCATTGGTCCATGCCAAATACGGTTTGCCTCAGGCTCAGTTCCATCCTCTACAATACCACAGTATATATAATTACAGTATATATAATTACAGTATATATAATTACAGTATATATAATTAATTGTAATTATATATACTGTGACAATACTCTACTAATCTACACTTCTAATCTAACCCTCCTCATTGCATCGTATCCACTCCAAGGTCAGTAGCTATATGCAGACGCATTAAAGCATACATGCACTGCCTCTCATTAAGCTCTATAGCACAGTAACTGTTGTTAGGGTTATGCCTTTGAAGCATTTAAAGCGTGGATGGCGTCAACTCAACTGCGCCCGTTAAACTCAGCCGAGACTCAGTTTATAAGCCTATCAATCTGAATTCCCAAATTACGCCTTCTCAACAGTTACTGTAGTTCGTGACCTGGGGGTCACTTTTACTTCACTGTTCACGTATTCATTGCCTTACTCGGAGATGGTCAGTACTTTAGATTAGACACTTATTGCAATGACAATAAATAGTATTTTAAACATGTATTATTATCAAAATGGAAGTTCGGGTGGATAATTGGGGGTGGCGGCAGTGTTTTGCAACGTCTTTTTTTGAGGGGGTGTTCGGCGGTTTGCGACTTGTGACGAAGAGGGGAGGGGGTTAAAAATCGGCAAAAATTGCGTGACGTCATTTGTGGACGTCCCCTATGCATATATAGTTGCATACGTTATGTATAGTATTATGTGTACGACATGTATAATTATTAATTATATATGTATATCTAAGTATAAGCTTATGTTACGTGTGTGTATTAGCGTGGACTGCTTGATATAGGTCTAGATGTAAGCGTATATGTATATGTTATTGCCGAGTCTTTCTAACAAAGGGTACATTTCAAACGACCGTTCCTCCTTTACGATCTGTCGGGGACAGTTTTGACGGCTGCCGTCACCGTCGCTGATCACAGAGACCCCCTCGTCGTCCGATGAGTTCCCTTTGCACCCGACCGTCGCTCAGTCTCTCTCGGTCGATGGGGTCGGTCGGTGGGTCGGCTGCAGCCCCACTGCCTTCCGACGGATGGTCGGACTTTGCACGCGAACCGCTCTCACGGACGCAGCAGACCGAGACGAAATGGAACGAACTCGGCCGCCTATAGAATGAACGCCAGGGTGAAGAACGTTCACGCCTGTGCGTGCGCCACGGTTCAGTGCATCTTGGTCTGTAGCGACGACGATGCACTTGAACTAACCGCATCACATCGATCCCACACTCCGGACCCCGTCGGTCTTTGTCATTCCACCTCTGACCTAATCACCCCTTGCAGCGCCGTCACTTCATCGCTTTAAGGATCTTTGCCCGAACCAAGAATGAACGCTGCCTTTAATCTAAATTATAACGTGTCAATCTACCTGGTGACGTCGCATGGTGATTAAACGTGAATAATATTCCGAACATCATAATCTAAACATACCTGTAGAAACCGTAAAACATTTGCCATGGATGAGAGAATAGTGCACTCCGAGCATAAGCGTATACACATGATGGGATTGCCACATTCTTCCATAAGAAGTCAAAGCGATGATTCGATCGATGTGATCAGAATGACGAGTTTTACAGCTGGCAGGTGTCTGGTTAGTGAAAGGGAGGGGGACCTCAAATGGGGTGCAATGCAACCCAATGTCTTCACTTGACTTAGAAACGGACAGCTCTGTTTGAAGAGAATCACACGCAATCAATACTTAGATAGTTAATTCGCTGTTAAATGAGCGTGGTCGATTGGTCGTCGTAATAGGATTGGCATAAAGACCGAATACATTTGTCTCGGAATCGCACAGGGTATACGGTCTACGATACGAGCATTGCCAACAATAATGTGTAGGGCCTACGCCTATAATATTGTTATCAAAATTGTAATGATAGAGATGTCGCACTTTTGTCGTCGCAGGTGAACGACAGATATTATTGACGAAGAGCTGTGCGCCGAGCCAATATGACCAACTATGTAATACGGTATATGCACTGCGTCCCGAGGAAAAGTACGGCCTAGAGAACGGAGTGGGCGATCACCATTACCTAGGTGACTCTTAGCTTCAAGGGAAAAACTAAAGCTAGGAGAGCATATACATGTATAGACAAAGATACCAGCAGTGCTATTAAGGAGCATGTAAAGTAAGAGGACAATGACAGACTCC
Organism: Dendrobaena attemsi; assembly: GCA_034693945.1. NCBI lineage: Eukaryota > Metazoa > Annelida > Clitellata > Crassiclitellata > Lumbricidae > Dendrobaena > Dendrobaena attemsi. The sequence continues at coordinate 607 of JAQFXW010001235.1, read as the reverse complement.
TGTTGATCTTGATGACAGTAAATGGGGCCGGACCCCAGCAAAACTTAGAGCCTATTGGATCCCACCATCACACAGGAAGTGAATCCTGATCAGTAGGAAGCAGACCAGATGTAAAAGGCTTGAGACGATCCGCCGTTTCTACATTGTGCCGAGTGCGTCTGTTGCTTTTTCTGTCTAATTACTGGACAAACTCTATGTATTAAATTACAGGAAAATTCATTCCGGGACGTTTTATTGTCCCGGAATGGACGTGCCCGGGAAATTTTTCCAGATTCCGGGACTGTCCCGGGCATTCTGGGACGTGTGGTCACCCTAATTTGACAAGCCGTTCCTTGGATCCCTGGTACAGTTTCTTCGCTTAATGCCAGCCCTTCCACCAACTCGACGTTTTCAACGGTGAGTGCTCTGCTTTTTTGGTCAGTGCCAGATTTTCGGTCCACTGTGCAACAGAAACAACGCAGAAAATCCATTCAACAACGGACAGCAGCTGCGACAAGGAAATGCGGATACGTATTGGAAGGGCAAATGCGACATTTGGGAGACTGGAAAAGATATGGAAGAGCAATGGATGTAGTGTGAAGATCAAGACCCGGCTATATGAAGCTAT
>JAQFXW010001234.1:0-15425 GCA_034693945.1 Dendrobaena attemsi | reverse complement strand
ATGAAATTTCCCGATGAAAATCATCAGATTTTTTGGCTACAGAATCCTCCATAGAATTCCTTTCCAAAATGCTGACTTTCGAAAGCACAGCATCTGGGAATTCAAACAGTTCATTGCTTTGAACATCAGCTCTCCCGCTCAGACCTGGTAGGCTATTCTCCATCATAGAGTCCGTGAAATTTTCCTTAGCCTGCACTGCTGTGCTATTCTGGGTCTCGGAAGCCAAATAAGAGCCATCCATGTCTGCCACCAAATGGTCTGTAGATTTTGCCTCAAGAGAGGAAACTTCAGAGGGCATGTCAAACGAAGGTAGTCCAAAATTAGGCCAATCACTTCTGCCCAAACTACTTTCTGACTCAGTCCCAAACACAGCTTCTGCTTTTACAACATCAGAGGACTCGCTTTCAGCCTCTGCTGGATTTAATGCCTCCCGGAATCTGACCAGATATGACTTGTTGGTCTCCATGCTATGAACATAGTCTTCTGATTTTCCAAACAACAAATCATCGAATGCAACATTTTCAGCTGTAGTCTCTCGTTGACCGAACTTATAACTTCCACTGTCAACCCATGGAAGATCATCACTCTGTTCACTTCCATCCTTAATTCCTTCATTCAGCAATCGATCTAGCTGATTAGCACCATCTTCCCAGTGAATTTCAGTGCTCCTCTTTACATCTTCATTGACAAAAGTTTCAGCCTTGCTAAAACTTCTAACAGAACCTATGTTGTCTGGTCTACCATAATCCTCTGAATCTTGACCAAAATTCACACTTCGGTCCCAATCTTTATTGCTAAAACCTTGCACACTTCTGTTCACTTCTCCAGAACCCATATCTCCCAAAGCGATGACATCTTTATCAGATGCTCTAGTAACCTGGTGACTTATAGCAGCTCTGTCATCTTGTTTAGCTCCAGATTGTTCCTCTTCATCATCATCATACAAAAGTTTACCGTCACCAATGAATCCGAGACCAACAGCTGCGTTTTCGCCACCATACAACAACTTATTCAGCTGGTCGAGGCCAGCAGACTGCTTCTTTCTCTCATCTGTGATGTCATTAACATCTGCCGCTGAATCAAAGCGTCCATTCTCTACACCCGAAGAAGCAAGATCTCCTTCGCCTGACATCATGTGACCCAATGTCGTGCTGTCACTTGGTGGTGATCTCTCGTAAGCTAGATGCCAGTTAATGGTTTCATCGCTTGCTGATGTGTTCTCTGTCTGTTCTAGTAATCCGTGAAGACGGTTAATAGTTTGAATCTGAAATGAGAAATGACTCCTGGTGTTTCAAGCGAAACGCAGAGAATGCAGCTCGATATGTCTGATTTGAACATAATGAATCGACATTTCTACAGCACAGCTGTTAATGGTAATACATAAAAATTTTAATGATGACGATTAACATCTGGCTGTAGACCATCAAAGACGATCTATATTCAATAATGTATGAACATATTGTGGGTGGAGGGGCAGGAGAATAGGCAATAACAGAAATAAAGCCTAACTTAATCTATCTTTTCTTAGTGTTAATGCAATTACTGTAAATGTCATAACATAAGAGTTATACAAAGACACTTCCAGAAAAACTCTTCAAAGTCAATTACAAGTTCCCAACCCAAAACCATGATCAAACAGAATGGGAGTTTAGCACTTGCCATAAAGAGGCAAAGGGTCTCGGGTTCGATTCAGACCCAAGACACTCACAAAAATTAATCTTTTCACAGCTGCAAAGTCAGATTGTGGTGCTGTCATGAAAAATTCATTGATGATTCAAGTGAAACAAAATTTTATTAATCTGACATTTGAAAACCTAGAAGGTAAGAGAAACAAGACATTAGGCTAGCATAACAAAACAGTGGTTTAAGCGGTTCCATAGACTGCATTAGAACTGTTTACAAATTATCATGTAACACTAAATTGCTCAATTTTCCTAGCATGCTCTAAAAGCTGTGAAAGTGTCCACAGAAACAGTAATATCACCCAAACTATTCAACAAGACGACAACTTCTGTACTGAAGAATTTTTAGTGATATTATGATGAATGACTAAAAGAATAATATAAATAATGCACCTCATTACACAATATTTGCAGAACAGTACAATACATGAACAAATAAAATATAAATACAATAGAATTTAATAAATTGCCATTTTTTCCATAGCTTCAAGCCTTCCATAGAAGTGAATAATGACACAGCACAGATGGTACAAAGAAACTATGCATCAAGAACTTACACAAATTCCATAAACAGTAATTACTTGGAGAAGGCTGAAACCTATACTCACTGCAATGCAATCCAAGCCCATCACGCTCAGAGCACTTCTGAATAGCTCTGACACGAAAAGCGCTTTATAAATTATTTCGTTACATTACATTACAATTGCTCTACCTAATCAATAATCACGTCTCACATGTTATTCTGTTACAACAAAGTCCATTTCTGTTCCTAAGTGAAATTCATTTAGACAATCATTCACCTGTTTTATTTCCTGTGATGGTTGAGTTGTATCTACAGTCGGGACAGAGTCATCTGATCCCTTGACTTGTGTGCTACTGTCGTAGCTCGATGACGCCTGTGACTCTGATGTGGAGACTCTACGCGACTCAAAGCCACTAGAAGACTCTGAAGGTGGCTGAGAAAAACAAGAAAATACCTTAGAATGAACAGATAATGATAACTGAGAAAGGTACAATAATGCAGGTCAAGTACATTATAGAAATGCACAGAAAAAGCTGAGTAAAACAAGGTAAAAGAAACAGAAACTCAAGGCTGCTATTACGATTAGCTAACAACTGCTCTCAGTGCTCTTCTCTTCCAATCTTAAACAGGAGGACTCAATTGATGAGTACACATAATATTACCTGAATCAGAAAGTGACAGCAAACCGCACAAAATCAGGTCCTCGCTGAGTCATAGATGCACATGTGCACCATGTAATAACACATCAGTCAGCATTGTTTAACTTAAAACATGAAGCAGACGACGACCAGATGGTCAGGCAGTGCACGCCAATAACAAACAAGCCTTATCTTCTTCAACCGCCCACCTGCCAAAGTCCTCCCCTCTACTGGCTCGAAACTGCTGCACAATACACCCCACTTTTGTAAGTAAGTCATGGGTCCAATCCCCCCCTCTTCGGGAAAGACTCAGGAGGAGAAATTTAAAAGGGCAGAAGGCACATAAGAAAAACGTTACTTCAATTGTTGCATACCATCTGCAGTTTATTAGACTAGCATGACATTCAGTTTAACTGCTTGTCTTCTTATCCTATTAGTTTACGGATTTGTGTGACCTTTCATTTTGCCAGATGTTTCTAACCCTTATGCCTTGCCATTATGTGGTGGTATGTAGGTCTACTACTACAAATGTGAAAAGGGCGAGTACCTTGAACTAACCATGAAAGACAGCAATGGACATAACGCTCTCAACATTCATAGCCTCTGTATTAAGGAATGTGTGCCTAGAATCCATACAGAAACCTATATCCATTAAGAACTTGTAGAAATGTAGAACCCATATGGTTCCTATCACAAGGCATATGAAAATGCTGGCAGGAAAGAAGAGGGCAGTCTTTTAAACCAACCCCTATGATTACACAATATTTACTCTTGTCAACTTTTTTTATTTTCTTAGCCTTCCGATTTGTCACTGACAATAATTTGATACATTCATTTTACAGTGATGTTTCAAAAGAGCAATATAGTGAAATAAGTACATGTTACTTCTATACATGCTGTATAGAAGTAACAGAAGTAATAAAAGATAACAAAATCTGTCAATCTTAAGAGTGAACTGCTTACTACAATTCTATAGACTCCAAGCCGCAGCTAATCTCCCTACCTGTGAATAAAACTCCTACCTGGAAGAGAGCATATTACTAACTGTCCTGTACAAGTCTAATACTGGTTCCCTGCCAGTGCCCTCTATAGGCCCTACACGTCATCGGACTATTCTTGCAGACGAGCGGACTAGCCATAGATAGGCCGCTACTACCGTATGCATAGGCTTCGATCCAAGCAAGAGGCCTCTGCTGAACTCTTAAAGAAAGTCTGCTAATGGCAGAAACTAGTGTGGCTAGAACATGCAAAGACATATCCAATCTGGTAAAAACCAATTGAGAACCGAAAAAATTCAGTCTGGGTAGCAGTAGAAGTCCAAACAAATCAGGATCTTAGCATGGCTGGCTGGCTATAAACAACTAATTGCACAAATATCACCACAGATGAAATAACATTCATCATGGCTGCAGATATAATGCACAGTTCTGCATGTGTACCACATCCTGTGACAATAACTGTGAATGTGACTAGCTATAAATGTAGCTGCAAATGTAAACATGACCAGCTGTAAATATAAGTGCAGTCGCAAATATGACTAGCTGTAGATGTGACTGCAAATTTACATTCAGCAATAAAGCATTATAAGCAGCAAGCGTACAGTTCTATTCAAACACCAACAAAATATCCAACACAAACATTCCCATAAGTCTCTTCTCGAGTGTTTCACAAAGTCAACTTTCAGCGTGTCCACCAAAAGATTCCAAGTTCAATTGTCTGCGAGCAGTCTAGCAACAACAGTGTCTCATATAATGAGTCACAGCTTTGAAGAATTCAGGCCGTCCAGTCTGGGGAAGAAAATCGATAGCAAATTGGCTCAAATTAACGATCTTCATTTCTAGCTTGTGCAGGTGACTAGGCCTAACGCGGGCGAGCAGGCAGGCCGGTGGTATGGAGGGCAAATGGGTGATAGCATAATTCAATTCAACTATTCTCGACAGACGAGGAATGATTAATTCACTCCAAATGAATGCATCAATTGAGAGGCTTACACTGATTGGGCTAGAATTGTGCAATATAATATATTGCTGATCAATAGTTAAATTGCGTGCAGTGTCGGCTTTATAAAGTCACCGCATTGTAAAACACAAAGCACTCACCAGGCATGGCAGGACTGAAAAGAGAATGGGAGGATAAATAATACGGCGAAACCCAGGAAAGACATGACAAGCAAATAATGAATGGAAATTCGGCAAAGTGAAGAAGAGTGATAGAAAGTAAAAGCAAGAAAAGCACAGCATAGAAAAAGTAGTTAGTACTGTAAGGGCAGGTAAGTGAAGACGATAAGGTAAAGTACAAATTAAGCACAAAATTTAATAAACAAATCAATTAATAAACGCACTTACATTGGCGACATCGCACATCTGTCCAAATTCACCAGTTGTTGATTTCATTGACTGAAAACAATAATATTGATCTAACAATAACAAAACTGGCGGTAAGAAGAGAAACTCAAAAAAGGAAGCACCTGCTTGGTCTTCTACCAATCTACCTGATGCCATTACATGGAGCTAAAACCTGGCACAATGTATCATAAAGATACAGATATGTACACAGTCTAGAAAGCAAGATACATTTGTCTAATTCACACAGATTCTAATCGATAATTTATTGGCCGGCCACAGACATACAGACAGAGTTAGACAGACATAATAAACACAAGTCACTAGTCACATACATGTACAAAATGAGCAAGACTGTTCATTGTTTTCGTCATTCAAAGGTCAGGTAAGATGCTGACCTGCAATTTCAGGATTTCAGCAAAGCAATGAGCCATTTATCAGTCATTTATTAAGCCACTTATTCAAAGACATACACTAGCCTAATAAGTGTGACAGCGTGTCTATCAATCAATCAATCACAATTTGTATAGCGCCCCTTCAAGATCCATACTCAGAGGCGCTCCAAGGAACTGCGGCCTTCCATCTCTGTCGTTAGTTCCTTACAGCCACATCTCTTTCCCTCACTCCTCTCTCTGTCTCTCACTAGAAATTTCCTTCTCTGTCTTCTCTTTATTCCTTAATCTGTGTCTCTTCTAGTTTTGTACCTTGCCCACTAAAGTCCGTAACTCAAAAATTATTTTAATAAGGAGATTACCCATGTTGTGATACGAGATAGGACAATCCATGAGCACTAATTTGGCTCACCTGATAGCAAATACTGGAAGGGATCTGCAAGAGGTTCTAAAGGCCTAGGCACAAGCTGGTTTGGCGGTGGAAATTCACTTGCTGAGCTAAAACTGGTTAGAGCTGTTGGCAGAGTTGTGGAAACGGCAATGCCTCAGACAGGGGCATGCCACTGGTAATTCTAATAGTAACCTCCTGGAAAATCTAACATTACATCACATGATACATGCATAATGACTAATGAAGGAAATTGAACCTACAGGCAATCCAAGCGTCGACTGAGAGAATAAACTCATTTTCTGGAGTTGTTTGTTCTTGGAACGAAATGGAAGCTTAAACACAGATCTCTAGATACAGAAACAATCCCAAAACAAAAACTATAAGCAAAGGTAATGATGGAGTAAAGTATCGCCTAATATATGGTATGGAAAGGAATGATGCGGTACAGCCATGCATTTAATATTAATAAGATAATGTAGTTATGGTCACATAAGAAAAGATAAAAATTCATAAGGTCAGGAAGAAGAAAAAGCTACTTTGACACAATTTAACAAATTACCATATGTTGACCGAATTGATTTATCTGCTTCTGCTTCATGCAACCTAATTTGTTTTTGGAGTGCCATCAGTTGTCCGTTAGACAGTAGACACCAGTGCAACAGAACTTATGATAGAAATTTATCACAACCCATCAACCCATCATAGTGTGAGAAAGATGTAAACTTAGGAAAATCTTGGCTCTTTATTGACAAACAGATACCGTTGTTGGTGGCTTTTTGTCCTTCAGTGTCTGGTGATCTGCCTCAGTCTCATCTTCCTCCTCAAGCAAACCAGCCACTCTTTCATCCTCACGACTCTCAGAACTTTCAACTCCTCGCCTGTGATATGACGGCAACGTTCGACTCGACTGCAACAGGCATCAGCGGCAAATATCAACTCAGTGTAGCATAAAGGAGAAGGTCAGAACCTCTCAAAGTTGTTAACAAAAGGCAATCCACAGGAAATTGAACCTAAACAGCCACAGGATAGCTTGAAAATGTAATCTGATTGGCCCGAGTCAGAATGGTGCATAGATTTTAGTGAAGATTGTTCCTGAAATAAGTACAAAGTGCCTGTATCAACGGACAGGAGCACAGACTACTTGGCTGGCTCAAGATCAGAACACAGAGCTCCTCCTTGTATCTAGGGCAGAACAAATTGATTAATTTGGTTTACGGCACATCAGCACACACAAAAATTGCTATTGAATGTCTTGGGCTTGCCGATCTAGAATAATTGTTAGAAATTTGCATAAAATAACTTAGTTCATAATTATATAAATAATATGTACAGCAATGCTAAACCATTGATAAATACATCTGTACAAGTAAATAAACTGCACTGACAAATGAGGCTCTTCCGGAAAAGTACCTTCAGTACGGATCTTGTGCTCAAACATATATTATACTCAAGTAAACTCGCATTATCCAATCAATTGTGAATTTTCCAGTTCGACTTGATGATTCGTCCATTTAGTGCACCTGCAAGGTTCAGGAAAAGGCAGTATATACTTAGTCATATGCATACATCTCCACTGACTCGCAACATGAAGAAAACTTTTTAAAGAACTTAACCAAGTTCTTTAGATCATTTTTGTCTACCGACTTTTGACTTGGACTTCTCTTCAATGACCCTTTCAGACTCAGTTTGTCCCCTAAGAACAAATCAAGAAATACACATCATGTAATAAAAATCAGTGCATTGTTATGTATTGTCTAGAACATCTAAAGACTATACAGGACTTTACATAGCATATTCACTCACTTATATTGACTTAATGTCAGTAAATGACTACATGAATAATGTCAAGAATATCCAAATTCTGCAGGAACTTTTCTACCCTAAGAACAACATCAACAGTAATAGCATTGTGTTTACATTTTTAAGCACGGCTTTAGAAAACTATAAATATTTGTTCATACACTGTGCTTAATTATCTTCTGCTGTGTCGACTATTCTTACCAAACTGGTGAGCGAGTCCCTTGAAAGCTGAAAGCTTCCGGCCTTTCCCAGTCATGTTGAGGCTCATGTGACTTCCAGAAATGCTTTCGACAACGTACGTCACAAACACTTCAATCTCTCCACGATTTCGAGCTGGGCCCTTGTCGTCCGGTTTATTCCCAAGGTTGTACCACCTACGTTTAAAAAGCAAAAAATTTTCAATATTTACTAAGCACTGCCTGGATCAGGTGATGGCAAATTGCAAAATCATTAGCATGACTCCATCAATATTCTTCCCATTAATAGTATTCCTTTAATTTTCAAAATTAATAATTATTATTATTATAACCATCAATATAATTTTTATTGCTATGACTATTACAGAAGGCAAAAGAATGTTATTATAATTATATAATGACCGAAACTGTGCCTTATTATCAGACATTTGATGTCTTAAACTTATGTATTGTATTGTTTTTGTGTATTTCTATAAGTTCTGGCTACCATTGTTGTGTCTGCCCTATCAAGATGTTACCTGCTCCGAGGCTTTTCGTAAACCAAGGAAGGGTCCAGTTTGATTTCCGCATAGCCAAGGAAGTCATCCTTGCCGATGAGGTTACGATGGAAGACCTTCAACTTGATGGTCGCATGCTCCTCCAACAGCAGACTGAAGACAACCGGCAAATGCACATCATGAAAAGTAATGCAAAATTACCAGAGAGTATTGTCAAGATTTATTCATTTATTATGAATGGTTTTGAATGAGCATCAAAAGATACACAAGTAAATTCATTATAGTATTCTGAACTTATTTGTCGGCTATTATACCATTTTCACACGAAGTCCTGGTGTACCGCATTTTGTTAAAACATTAAAAAGCATATCACATTGTTCCAATTCTAAAGTATATTGCACAATATCTTTGAGTTCCACATCGTATGGCAGAATATTTCGATAAGTCAATATTATGCAGTAAAGTCATAATAATTTTTTACGATCTTGCTTTACATGTCAAGATCTGCCAACCAGTATTGCATCATATCATATATTTCAGTGTTAAAAATGTCATGGGTGTATTAAGACAGCTAAATGTTAAAACAAGCATCACCACCCTAATAGATTACTAACATAATCGTATTACTATTACAAGAAACTGAAAAATAGACAAGAAATTACTTTTGAAAACTGATCAATCTCATACTCTGAAAGACTGCAACCATGTCCAATGGAAATCCTAAAGAAAATTATTTATTTCTATTTTCTAGCTATGCTGTTGTGAAGCAATGCACTGCACCTTATCCATTTTAGTCTGATGTCATCTGTTACCAGGTACTTACAACTGACATTGCTCATGCCATTCTGGATCTTTGGCTCGTTCTCTAAGCGTTGTCTGAAACTTCTCCTTTCCAAGTTTTATGCTCACGTATGCATCATTCGTTCCTAACAAATAATGGCAAAAAATTACTGCTAAAGGTTAGTTAAAATGTCAAAGTAGTAATTGTACTAATTCTTAGGCTAGCAGAAGTGAAGAAAACGGTAATGTTGTCACACTATAATATGCATTCGATCCTAACAAATAATAGCAAACAAGTACTATTAATATGTAAATTAAAATGTGAAAGTAGCAGTATTTCTTGTAATTCTTAGCACTTGTCAGAAACGAAGGCAGTCATCAAACTATAAAATATAAGCCACCAGAAGTATGATTCCAATGGTGAATTCATCATTATGATCCAAATATGACTACCATGCAGCAGCTACACCTACCTTAAAACCAGTCTGTATATTCATATACCAATCATTGACATATTGCATGTCAGGCAAGCGACATTCCCAGACAATATTAGTAAATAGTTATCATTACTATTAGCTCACAAATCTTGTTGATGAAATTATAATATATCACATTTTGAGAACAAGGGGAATAGAGCTAGCAGAGCAATGAATTTATCCTGATGCACATGTCCTTGGGTATATAGGTACAATGTTCATTCACTACTTTGGTCAGCTGATACGAGTGACGAAACCACAACAGGCAGAAAGGAAAAGGAATGAAAGAAGTAAGGTATGGGGCTATCAAATCAGGATGGAACAGGACCATCAGGAATTTTAAGACCCTTTAGCTTTAAAGAGATACACCTAAAGCAAAACAAGGCTACACAATATCCACACAATGTGGTTTGAAAGCCTTCTATTAAAGCATACTTGGCTTATAATATAACAATGCAATCGACAGTGACTGACTTATCAATTTCACATGAAAGTCATGATATAGCAACATTCTATAAAGGATTCAACTCAGTTTGCAGAGGCGACTACAAATGCATCTTTCACAAAGTCATAAGCAGAGCTATCAATGTATTCTTAATAGAAACAGACAAGCTGGTTGGCAACACTAATAGCAGTTACTTTGTATATAAGCAATGCAGCATTTACATATAGTATGTATAATAAAAGTATTTTGATATCTACATAGTATGCATGCATCCGTATGCCTGTTTGCATACTCTCGATTCTTGACATATCATTAATTTTTATAAATGCACCATGTAGACGGATAATAATAACAACATTCTGTCTGCAAAGGCTGAGACAACTTTCTGCCCAAGGATTGTCAATTATGGAAATGAGGGGGCGGAACCTAAGAGTCTTGTGAATAATGTTTATGGAGCGGTTTTCACAGTGCATGCAAACTCAATGCAATTCTAATTGATGCTGAAGACGTACATGTTGGGCTGTTATCCAACTTAGCATAAACACTTCTAAGTACTAACTAAGTTCCAAGTCTCTCAAAACAGATACTCTGCAAATCTAATCGAATCCTGCATCATAGAAGTTTGAGAGATTTGCTCTACTTTAAGTAAATAATCTTCGTTTATGTCTGGCACAATTAAAATGCAGCACATAGAAGCAACTACAGCCAGATATATTAAATCTATATTATTAAGTACATTTTACAATAATAATTGTTATAACTACTACAGTACTACTATTATTAAAAAATCACCAACATCAGCTGACAAGACATCAAAATAAAATATGAGAATTCAATTTGTTTCATGCTATTTCATGCTTAAACCGATGACCCTCTAAAGATTCCTAAATCGATCACCTAAGATAAAGATTGAATCCAAGACAAGTGCACGAAAAGTGAGACTTCAATTTGAGTGGACAGTTTGAAGATGATCGATCGAGAGGATTAAGGCAGAGGATTTCGAGTGATTGGCAGTGATGACAGAGGAACTGAAAATTTGAGAAATTCGGGGCTATTTTATGGAACCCATCCTAAATAAAAAGGAACCGGAATGCTGATCCCAGAAACCCACTACTGGGGGTCTGGGTAGCATCATGAGCTCCCCAATGGATACTCTTTCTGCTAGGGGATACTCTATTTCGCTGGGGTGATACTCTATTTTGATAGGAAGATACTCTATTTCGCTAAGGGATACTCTATTTTGCTAGGGAACACTTTATTTCGCTAGGGGTATAATCTATTTCACCAGAGGGATACTCAATTTCGATAGGGTATACTCTTATTTTGCCAGGCAGGGGATACTCTATTTTGCAAGGGCAATACTCCATTTCGCTAGGAGCGATTCTCTAGGGGATACTATAATTTGATCAGGCGATATTTTGCTGGGCGATACTCTACTTTGCTATGGGCGATGCTCTATTACGCTAGGGGATACTCTATTTTGCTAACAGTAATACCGTGAAAGCTGTACAATACATGGTATAATTATTTTCAAAGGCATTCCGGTCGTTAAAAAAACCGACACGTCATTCCGGTGCATTCCACTTCCAACTGATCCCTGGTTTTACCTGATTTTCCTTTCGCTTTTAGATTTCTCGCTCGACTCACTACAAACAAATATTCCAAAACCAAATACACATTGTTCAATGTGGTAAAACATTTACATAGTGTACAGTGCTCAATGTGTGTGCAAGAGCCTGTTAATGGTCAGTCACAGTTATCTGGTCAGCATTTACTTATATCCTCTTATGTGAGCCTATTCGGTCTGAATTTCCCTACTATTTGGCTGCATCAAGGAGAGGAGATTAATAGGAACACTGCATGCAAACAAGTCCGCATGAGGCAAATTGTTTGACAAGCTTCAAGTACTGGGACATATTCTTGGCATCAAACTGAGGAAGTCCGTGCAAAGTTAAAGCAGAGTATTTATTATGCTGGCATCAGTCATTTAGAAAGACTAAGCAGCAGAAATAGGACATCGTGTTTGGTTTAAGAAACTGCATGTATTACATTACACTACATCTTCATCCACTAAATGTATACTAGCAGAACATTAGGGCTAGTTATCCAGTCCGCAGAAGAGCATTGATGGATACAAAGGCTTCTTAGGCTGCTGCAATACCAATTTATAAACTATTGGTCCAGTAAGTACAGATTAACCAGGCCCGTAACGAAACGCTAATTAGTGGGACTGTTACAGACTTATTCTGCTGTTCACCAAATAAATTGTTAACCTACGTAGTGAAATACCTATAAGCCTTGTATGGCAGTTGCTATCTGAATCGTTTCATCGATATCTTTCGACTTCTTACGAACTATGGCACGTTAATCTCTACCATTTATTTATTTATACTTTATAACAGAACACTAGCCATCAGTAGAAAAATGATGGGGTACAGCAAGCTACAGAGTAAAGAGAATAATAAAATTAATACGAAATGTAAGTCTATAAAAGGTGAGGTAAGGCAGGTTAGGTAACACAAGATAAGTAACAGCAAGAATAAGTTGAAGCAAAATTAAGATGAGGTAAACTGGGTGAACTATAGAAGGCAGGACAAAGAAGAGGAAAGTAAGATGTGGCAAAGGCGATGCACATCAAAGTAAATTATGTTTTATTCATGCGTGCAATTGTCAGTGACTATGATGAATGATTGTTGAAAGATGAAGAAGCAGAATCAGGATAGCATGATTTATTCATTCATTAATCTGGAGATTTATATAGCACCTTTCAATGGAACTACTCAGATTAGCTCGCAACTATATAGGCCAACAAAACAAATGGCTCTGATGTTAACTTAATTCTGTGTTGACACGCTGAAGCACCTCATTTTAACAATGCCATATCTAGCAATGGGGCAATCGACCTACAGGAGGGGCTGCAGGATGCAATCCCGGATCTTCTGTCGTTGGTTACAATTCAAACCACCACCTCCCCCCCCCAATTTACTATGCTGCACTATATAATGAAAGGCCGTGTTATCTTTTCCTCCAGAAATCGTACCTGATAAAATCGTATCCTGATCTCTCATAGTGACATGGCCTCACATAGGATTCGATTTTGGTGCGCTTTGTTAAACTACCTCACCCATTAACCTTGTGCTGCACATGTCTAATAATTATGTACCTTAGGCCTACTTCAAAAAGAGCTGGTGATGATGATGATGATGATGATGATGATGACGAGGGCAAGGGCTTCTATCCCTATACCAAGCGGGCGCAAGTGAGCCAAGTGGAAAACAGAGGGGACATTATATAATGTATAATTTTTACAAATAAGGGGGAAGACTGGTCACAAGGGATGGAAGATTGTTTTTGAGGGGGAAATGGAAAGTCGTGAGTTTTTGAGCCCGGCTGCTTGGGGGGATAGAAGCCCTTGGACGAGGATGATTATGATTAGGATATGATTATCATGTGATGATTGGGAACCGCCGGAAATGGTTGAAAACAAAACAAAAATCGATAACCTGTGACTTCAACGTGTGTTGGACTCCACATCTTTAGCACATTTCAATCCATGAACCGGCGCTGTATATAATCACTTTACAGCTGACGACTTCTGTCCAAACACAACGAAGTCCTAAATGAATGGCCTTTTAATATGAAAGTAATGTTACTTGTCCAAGTAAAGTAATAATCGAAGCACGGAATAGTTTAAAATCGTAATTCAGAGGCGATCCAAGTCCGCCGACTCCGCCCCTCTCATAAAAGGCTTCTTCCTGCGGGCGTCCGAAGGTCCCCGTCAATCGAGGGATCGGCTTACAAGTCGATCCAGCTGCCAGACGCAGATTGCACACAACAGCCTAAACGCATACACCGCCCTCCAAGTTGACCTCTGAACCCAAATAAGACGGTGCATTGTGCAACCTAACTTAAGGTATGCCACACTGTAAGAGGCTTCAGAAGCGGGTAATCTAATCGGCGCTCGTTCTCACAGCCCAGTCAAAACAATACATAAAAGTACCAAGTGTTCGTTAATTTAAGCTCTTTTAACTGTGCACTATTACAGTTAAATCCATAAGATTAATGACTTGATAACGTAACAGCTGTAGATTTAAATTTAGAATGGCGCCGCAGGAAGTCGATCATTTTAGGTAGAGTGCGTCATCGTGACGATTTAATATTAGAACATTCACTTTGGCTCAAGAAATTTTTCATAAATTTAAAATACTTTGAAAAAATGATTTCAGAGTCTCGTCAATTATTTTTCATTCTTGTGTTTATGAGCATTCGAAATGGTTCAAGAGATTTCTAAATTTTCCAATAATATGCACAGCCAACCACAATTCACAGATGTAAGCTTAATAGATGAAGTAGGCTAGCTTTATAATTATATTCTGTGCCGCTATGGAGAATACTAAAAACAGGTGCTCTATCTTTCATTTTCAAGATAAATTATCTTTATTACCATTTTGTCACTTTATCTTTATAATAATAGTAACTGGCCCAGTTAGCAACATCGGTAAGCGTGACGGTCGCGGAAGTCTGTTGTTACGGACACCGCGGTTCAATCCAAGGTCCTTGGTTCAATCCCCGGTACTGGCGGACATTCAGAGATTTAGATATCTCGGGCCAACACGAATGGGACGACGGGGCGCAGTGGATATTCGGTACCTGTGACCTATGGGTCGTAAGTTCGAACCCACTTGAGCCGCTAAGTATCGACCTTGGACAAGTTGCTTACCCGTAATTGTCTGTGAGGAAGACAGCGGGAAACCACCTCACTCATGTCATTCCCCAGGTGACGTACGTAAGCCATAGGTCCTGCCTCCGGGCAGAGAACTCATCATCGTCATCATCTTCATCATCCAATTTTCCACTGCTTGGGAAATTGTCCAAGATATTGGGATTCATCAGGTTAGGCTTAGTAAGATTTGGAACAATCTGTGGATTTCTCCTAGAGGCTGTAATCTTGTAGTATATAGTATAGGCCACACTCATCAGAATGCAGTGATACAAAAATGTGAGGCAATTATTTTAATGACTGGAATGCTTAGTACGATCTTGGTTTAATTTTACTATGGTCTTGGAAAGTGGAACCACTGAAACCGACGCATAATGTCCTTCATAGCTGATGTTTATTGAGCATGGCGTTGCGTTCAGTTCGGTCGTACGCTGAAATTGTTTCTTCCAATGTCGGAAGATTTTTACCTGCTTTTCCCCTTAGATCTGCGACTTTGAAGAGTCGCGTCAGAGCGATTTGTGTCGCAGGGCTTTCTAATTGTT
>JAQFXW010001233.1:0-15425 GCA_034693945.1 Dendrobaena attemsi | reverse complement strand
CCCGAGATATCTAAATCTCTGAATGTCCGCCAGCACCGGGGCTTGAACCGCGGTGTCCGTAACAACAGACTTCCGCTTACCAATGTAGCTACTGGGCCAGTTAAAACAATTAGAACAATAAGACATTTGAACTTAATAATGAATTTAATTTCTAATTAATTATTCCTAGAATTGGGATAGTTGTATGTTACAATATTTTAAAGCCATTTGAAATATGCATTTTATTGAAACAATTCAAGATTGTCAATACAAATGTTGGACCAAACTACAACTGGAAAGAGAAAGCTGTCAGTCGTAATGCCCCATTTGCTACAAATGACACACCTGCAACAAGAGTGAAGATCATTGGAGGTCGCCTCGTGATTGTTGAGAACAGCAACAATAACTCGTAAGCTGCACCTTTCATCTTGTGTAGTTCGTCTTGAAGACTTTCTACGTCTAGCATTCATCTTCAAACAAGTTACAAGTCTTCTCTTTATTTCATTTGATGTATCGTTATCAGTTTACATGCTGAGTGCTAACTGCTCTAAATGAAGATCATTGGAGGTCGCCTCGTGATTGTTCATAACACCTGGCTGTTATTGCTGTTTTAAATTCAAGAACTATAGGCTGTATTTCTGCCTTATTATTATGTATTATTTAAATGTTAGAATTGAGGTGATGATTTGTAAAGGTTCTGTTCTTAATTAAATGATTTACTTTAATTACAGAATGATCAATATGCTATGATATGATACACGAGTTATTTGATTGGAGTGGGATGACTTCAGATAAATAATTTTATGTAGGTTTATGTTATAATGATTGTCATCATTATTTTCTTCCCAATATTACTGTATGTAAGCTCTGTCAGTTCTGAGCTTAACTATCTATCAACATTTATGTGTTTTGTCAGAATCATGGGCGGAGTTTGGATTTCGCTCATGGCGGGGGGGGGCTTCAAGCTGGGAAAGTTGATTACTTTTTTAGTCCCAACTATTGAACGATTGACTCATCGCATTTGCCAACAAATTGGTAACCTTTATTTAGTTGTTACCTTTCTAGTTAAAATGCATTAGCTGAATGGTGGGGAAGTAATGCGTGGCACTAAAAAGGTAAAAGTTCTCCATGGGAGCATAGCCCCCCCCCCTCCTCCTAGTCCCTGATGAACTCCGCCCATGGTCAGAATGCCCCATTGATAACAATAAATATGATGATGATGTTGATGTTACTAGTAGTGGACAGAGTTCAGATGCTGCAAAACAGAATGCTCCAGTTAGGCTTGCACCAGTGCAAGGAAATGCCATAGTTGCTTACCATACAAGTGATAATGGGCGAGATGAACCAGAGACCTATAAATCACAGCCTTCACAGGTATGCACTTTGAACTGCTTAATTATTAACTATATATCACTGTTTAAGTTTCTTTTACATGCTCATCAATACCACCTTATCTAGTGGCTTATAATAATATTAATTATATTGCTATTTTGGTGCACAAAGCACTCCTCATTGGTTGATTTGAATGAGATAGATGTGAGAAATCTGAATTTGTCTAAATCTGATATTTTAATGCTTACCCGTATTTAAGCTCAATCTGATGGAATCAAAGCAGATATAATTTGTTATTTATGCTGTGACCCTGCGACAGAATGGGAAGGATTACATGTAATTACATGTAAAGGTGATAGTAATGTAATGCAATAGATGTCAAGTTTAACTGGAGCCGAACTAAACTAACTGGCAACCTTTGAGGTGGCCGTTTGTCCTGCTGCATCGCATTACTCCTTTGCCCTGAAGAGTGTGCAGGCTGAGGTGTCCTGATGGGGTAGCAATCGTCAAACTCGCATCCTTCTGTTCACTGTACAAGAGTGTATCCATCCATTCCTTGGGCACCATGATATTTGGTTAACAATAATAAATGAATGAAGAAAGGATGATATTTAATCTTTCTAAAATATTTTTTGTGTTTTCAAAGCATTTTACACAGACAAATGTGGATGAAACACAGAGTTGGCGAACTCCACACTACTTACTTCCACCAATTCCCAGAAGCATGAATCAGACTAAGCACCCTGACAACTTCATTGTAAACCAGCAAAATTTTAGCTCTAGAGAAAGGAATCCTCTGGGCTTAGAGCGACATCTTCTTGACTCTGCAATGCTCCCAGATAAACCAATTCACGTGAACCTCTCAGAAGAGGCAGAACTGCGACAGAGAGTTGCAGAAGACCTGCAAGGACTGTTCAGTCAGGTGCTGAAGGATGTTTACCTCAAACTCACTGCTTTTGACACCAAGCTGTCTGGCTATGTTCACTTCAAGGATTTAACATTCACGTTACTTCGAAGCCAGGTTATATTTCTGTGTTCTTTATCAAATATTTGTTTTTCCTCTCAATTTTAATTCTTTTGCCTTTGAATTTTGAATTTATTTAGATGCAAGTAGGCAGCATATGACTGTGTGTAGATATTGTGCATACATAATAATGTATGTGAAAATATATACGGCTATAGCCACTATAATATAAATAATGCATATAATGTATGTAAGTGTTTCATCATTTTATGTGTATTATGAATGAATATATTTGTAATGTCTTTAAATTAAAAAATAACACTATTATGTATGTAACATGGACCATGCTGTAATGTCTTGGATACATTTTAAGCATCTTCTTCGCCATCCTTTTCAATTTGATGATTTTCTCACATTTTCTGTAGTTGTCAATCTAGCCCTGTGTGCTTAATTATGGAAACAGAATTAACACAGCAAGCACAACTATTATTTTTACATAATCTATTTTAGTCACTTTCAATCTGATCTTTTTTCTCTCAGAACTTATTTGACTGGAGAGAGCTAGGAGAGGCTGTGAAAAATGTTAAAAATATATTTAATATACATTCATGCAGCCGTTTATTGATAATTGTATCATCAATAATACATTGCGGTAATAGGTGACGGTAATGATGCTGATTAACGAAGCCTATTTAACCATAATGCATCAGACCTGATTTGTATGTCATATTAACCAATAGTAAAGAAATTTATCATTACGAAATTATTCAAAGGCCTCATGAATCAATACATATATTCAAAATTATCTCTCATTTTTTAATTGAGCACTATTAAGTAAATTGCAAAAGGAAGTCAATAACCATTCACATGTTTATTAAAGCATTATCATAACACCTGGTAAATTCTTTCTCTCCATTGAACCAGTTTACTATGTCAGTGATTTCATATTGCATTGATGCTGTAATGATGAGCTTCATTGGTTTCATAGTTACCTTTAGTGTACACTCATTGTTAGAGTGTTAAGCATTTACTGCTTATCTTGTCTCTAGGTTAACTTGACTATGCCCAATCAACGTCTTTTGGCTTCGCTGTGTCTCTCTGAAACAGAACCAAACATGGTCCAATATGAAAAGTTCCTTTATTTTCTGTCTTCTTCGATGAAAAGAAACAGAGAATTGATGAGATTCCAAAATTCATCTATCATTGACAGGTTTGTTGAGTTATCAGAAACACAGTTCGAACCAAACCAGTATGGATGTGATTCAAATTTATCAGAAGACTGTTACGTTAGGCAAAGAGTTTTTGTTCAAGGAGTAAACATGTCTATGAAAATCTTTTTATTTGTTATCAGAACTAAATATCTGAAAGATTTTAGCAGTAATTGAAATGATTAGTAGATATTCAGATTTGCTAGTTTTAACTGTTCAGATATTATGTTGAAGTATTGGTGTGTATTTATGTACAGTAAGTGACATTTATAATAGCTAGCATCCTTGAAGTAACTAAAAAGGGTGCCCCGATATGTCAACTCAGGAATCGCAAAACAGAGTGTGTGCTGCATATTCAGATGTTTAACTTTTCGGTGAATATACTGGTTTGCATACGAGATATGTATGACAAGATTGAGTATCAAATTGGAGCCAGTCACTCCTTTAAATCTGGTTTCCATACTTTATCACTGTCAGGGATCCAATGGACTATGGTCTCCACAACATTTCGAGCAGCAACAGTAACTATTTGGCTACAAACGGAACTGCTCCAACAAGAATGATTAATCAAAATAGAAGGTATGCCGTCAACTCTAATGCAACGACACAGCACTGATAATGTTTCTATGATCTAGGGGTTCTAGGAAATCTAAAAGTGTGCAAAGAACTGAAAACAGGAAACGATATTAATTTTACAAGGAATCGTCAACATGTTGTAGTTCATATTATTATATTAATTGGAAGTTAATGAGTTTGAATTGATTTGAAATTGAAGTAACTTATAAGATCATTGTTTGATGAACGCATGATGCAATTTCTCTGTAGTGGTTCCTCCATCTGAATGGGCTTCCGTTAGATATGTGACAACTTCCTCGAAGCAACTTGTTTACATTTGACAAGTTGCTAAAATCTTACATATTTAGCCATGGGTGGGCTGGGAGTGCCTCTGAGTAGGTTTCTCAAAGGAGTGCAATATCAACTTTGGAAATGAATGAACTGGTGAATGAGTAAAGTATTTAAAATGATATCATATTAATTTGCAGGGCTGCTGCATATGACACACCACAGCTGATGTGTGCAGTGGAAGAGCAGCTGAGAGAGAGGGATGCAAGATATCTGGACATCGATCGCATCTGGGATATGTTCCGACGTGCTGACCGCAGTCACAGTCACGTCCTGTGGAGAGAACAGGTAGACAAATGACTACACGATCATGTTGATAGAACTCAGAAGGAAGTCTAACATCACAATGCAATATACTTACTTGTGGAAACAGGCTACTACATGTAGAATAATGTGAATCTAATCTGCCTTAGTCGAATGACTAGAATGCACAAGTAATTTAGGATTAGAGAAGAAATTCAAGTAATAGTAATTCATGTTTAGCAGTTGTGAGAGAAGTACAAAGGTGCAGTCTTAGGTGCTATACATGTAACAAGTATGCAAGGATACAAACATATATATATATTAATAAACATACATACAAACATATGTCAGTATGTGTGTCACTCTGTATTAATGCATGTCTATTTGTATTTACGCATTTTATATTTATTTGTTACTTATTATTTATTTGAAACTTAATATTATTTATTTGCTATTTATTAAATTTATATGTAATTATCTGAAAGGTGATGAGAATGTTCAGTTTGTATTGACATATTCTGCTGATCAACTTCAAGTACTATCAATCATTAAAACTGGGCGAGGTAGGACAGTTGTGTATCAGACGAAACTATAGGTCATATCCATTCCTTGTCAATTGCCTGGCTGAGGAAAAGGCTTAATCTAGTATCCGATTCTGAGCTATAAGTCAGTAATGCTATTAAGGAGCCACTTGAACATAAATTTCAATGCAATTGAAGTCTTTTGGTACATCCAAGTTCTGTTTCTTTCTAAAGATCAAAACTTTGGCTTACCAGAATAAAATTCCGTTGGATGAAGACCTACTGGACCAAATCATCGACAGGTGTTACAAGGGATATGGTCATTACGGGTATGTTTTCTTTTACAAATACTGGTCTACATGCTGCATTTAAGTTTTCTGCTATTGTTTATATATTTATGCACATCTATTTATTGAGGTAATTTACATAAGTCTCCCAATAATCAGAGATGATTTTTGCACTACCTCAAATGATGTTAGGAGTCGTTAACAACCAAAATATCAGTAAAGGAAACGTGCAGAGAATGGGGCTATAAGCAGCAGCTGAGCCTTTTTAGTTAAGCTTGCACAACCCTGGATGAAGGATTAGGGCTATGATAACCATCTTAGTTATGAGGCAGTGGAATACTTAGCTATGTTTAGATGCATTAGTTTCTTATCAGAATCTTTAGGAAATGTTTGAATTTGAAAAATGTCATTTGTTAAGTAGCATGCTGCCATTTGTAAGTTTGCATTCATAGTTTCATATAATTTGGAAAAAGCCAATTGCTGACACTGTTATGCTACCATAAGAGAGTGGATGGAAGAACATTAATCAAGGAAAGAAAACTGTTGAAGTATTTCAGATACATTACACACCATTATACTGGTCCAGTTTCTTAACATATTGCTTACTTTACCTTACAAAATGACAATTTAATCAGTTTCTGGATTGATTAGGCTATTAAACTTGCATTTTATATCTATCCTGTAATAATAGTTCAACGTGGTGAATTCTGCTTGCAGGTGGGAGCAGTTTCTGAATTTTATCGAACGTTTTCTGTTAAATAAAACTGGCTTCGACATTCCTGAGAGATCAACAGATTATATCAGACCCTACTCACCACAAGATTTCAACCAAGTGGAGGTCAGTGCTTTGATGCCTATTTTGCTTAACAGAGACTGACTGATGAGATAGATGTTTGTGATAAATGATAATGAATTTATACTGGGGTAGCGTTAACTGTGTCATCCATAATTATGGTCAGTGATTGACATGGAAGTGGTGGTGGTGATATTGATGATGCAACTATGAAATGATAATAAAATTCAAATGGCTATAAAATTTGGTAGTTTGAAGTTCTTCTCAGAAACAGAGTAATAATACTTTGTAGGAGGATTACAATTTTAATCAACTATATGCTAATTCGGTCTCGCTAATGCTCTCGCTAAAAGTCTCGCGGCCGTAACGGTCTCGGTAAAGTCGAACAGATTTCGCCCGTACCCACACGTTCCAATAAGTTAGTAAGTATAGTTTTATTCTTTGAAATTCGCCTTCAGCCTCTGATCGCACTACAGACGCTTGGGTTGGTTAGTCTTATTTTCCTACCGAAACTTCGAACACCATATTATGGGAAGCGAACAAGAGAAGCCATTTGAACAAAGAATAGGTACGTGCACGGGATAGGGTAAGTATCTTTTTGTATTACAATATTGATCACGTTTCGAGTAAGTAAGTAAGTAAGTACATTCTTTGAAATTGTGGTCTGTGATTAAAACTGCTCGTAATTTTTACGGGTTACATGTAGTATATCATAATTCATAATATTAATTATGCTATTCTCTTTGTAGATTATAAAGACATGGCATCATAACGTGTATGTAGTTTAGGAAGAGATAAAAGATGATGAAACTGTTTCCTTCGTCCATCCATCTAACAATGCACCCATTGTGTGATTGATTATATAATTTTCTGAGAATTTGGTTTGCTCTGTCATCTTACACCATGACCATAATCACTGTTTTTACTACAGGACCGCGAATATGGTAGATTAGCATCAAGGAAAAATCAGTTGGCTGCAGTTGAGAAGAAGGAGAAAGAATTAGCAAGGCTCGAAAAGATTATTAAGGTTGATTTTAATTCATTCTTTCATTCATTACTTTAGATACATGTTACTTCACTTTGTGTTATGATATTTATATTGTCGTCATTATTATCATTGTTTGCCAAGATATCTGCTGGTTGAATGATAGAGGAGGATTCACCTTTGAGGAAGTCACTGAAAATTTTATTTTTAATTTGGTCCTTTATTAACACTAATATTTTGTTGCTTAGTTAAGTAGGAAATATTTCCCAATTACTAATTAACCATATTAGCATTATTAATTCTAGCCTACTTACTAGTTAGTCTTAATAATGCTATTATTGGCTGTAAATTAAAAGACAAACAATCTCCGGTTGGTTGTAATTTTCTGGAAAGTCAGACTCACAGTAATTGGTGATCAGGTGCTGATACTGTTATGCGATTGGAGGAAATGTTTGTGTTTACGATTATTGTTTCGTATGGCATATGGGTGTGTTATTATTATTCTTGGCAGATGACAAGACAGAGACTCGGGGAGATGAAGCGGACCTCGACTGAACGAAAACCATGGCTGAATCGTTTCATGTCACTGGCTGATGCCATGTACGAATGCGATGAAGACAAGACAGGTATCTCCTCTAGGCCCATTGTTAATTTCAATGTTACTTTTAGTCATTACTATTTAGTTTGAGCATTTTACGTACATACAGCAATATATGGCAGTGAGACGCGGATAATGACTAAGAAAAGTGGAAGAAAGATTAATGCATGTGAAATGTGGATATGGAGGAAGATGCTGAGAATATTATGGATGGAGAAAAGAACTAGTGAATGGGTACGCATGGCGATTGGAATCGAGAAGGATGAGACATTGCAACAAATAGTGCTAAGAACAAAGCTGAGGTTTTATGGACATGTTATTAGATCAGATGAATGGAAAAAGAAAATGATGCTGGCTTGTGGAGAGTTAAGGAGAAAATAAGGGCAACCAAGGCAAAAGTGGATGAATGAGATACATGAAACAACCATAATGATTTTGGCAGGACTAAGGGATGCAACATCAGGAAGAAAGAAATTGAGAAGCTTCATCATGACCGTTGCTCGAGTTCAAAGAACTGACAGCACAAGGTGAAAAGGTCACATCAAGACAAATTGGATATTAAATTTTTTTGGGTAATATAAGTTTCTTGACCAGAAATTTTTTGGCTTTTCTGGCAATCCTTCCCGGCTCTTCCACCGTTTACTCTTAAGTGATCTAATTTTCATTTTGGCTTTTCATTTCTTTCTGGTATTCTGTAAAATACACATTACTGTCATTTATTTCACAAAAATCTCTCTTGAGTTTAGATTATCATTGATCAGTCAGCCTGTCAAGTTAGTTAGTTAGTTATATTAGTTATAAACGAGTTGGAGGATTGAAAAACAGTCAGTCATACATCAGTCAATGGTATCAGAATGTTTGCAAAGGGTTTTATTATCGCGGGAGAAACTAATTCATTATGTTAAGTAGGGTGTGAGGCTATACTCAAGATTTTTTGGATCATAACAGGTTACTTGACAGCGATGTTAGCCCAATGGCTGGCGAGAGAATATAGTCAAACCCTAGACCTTGGATTGTCGGATGAAGCGATTCAGATGGCCATCAGACAATGTGCAGATAACAGGTCACAGCCAGTTCCAATTGAACACCTTCTCCGAACGCTTGTATCCCACGGTTATTAAATACTACAGCTGTGCCAAAAGATTGTCGGTTGGAGGAGTATGATGTAACTGGACAAAACTGCTGATGATAGTGTCTAAGCAAAAGTGGCATTATTAATGCTATTATATTAGCTCGATAGGTTATGATCTTGACTGAAAAAGTTCTGACAATGTCATAGTTGGACAAATTTAATAGTGCCTGTACTGTACTTTTGAATGTTTACCTAAATTTGTGTTTGGTAGCAGTGACTAAGGATGTTCTTATGTGCAATCTAACGTAATGGATTCTAGATGATGGGTATAATGTGCTTTCATTAATTAATGCCAATTATTCATTGATGCCATTTTATAATATAAGCATATCTTGTGTTGCTGGTTACTCAAAAACTACAACTGCTTAAGTGTTAATTGCTTGTATCAAGAGTGTAACTGTGATAAAAGAAACGTATTTTAATGCAGTTGCTGCAGACGAATGGCTTGTTTACCAGTGGTCTGCAACTGGAAAACAAAGGTTTTTGCTTCAATGCACAGATCGACTATCCTACAGCAGGAATAAGAACTCTTTCCTGGTCTCTACCAGGGTTTGCAGGGTAGAATTGTCCAAACTGGAACAGGTGTTGTTTGCAGTTGCAATCTTGAGATATATTTACTGTAATGGTGCAACAGCAACAGTGGATTGTCCTCAGAAGGGTCAGTCACAAACTAGCACACTCCTCGCTGGGCAAGACATGATAGTAGATTAAAAATGGCCAAAACAGCACTTTTATAACAATTCAATTAAATACACCCACTGATAAATCGATTCTCGACGAACTACTGTATCTATCATGGCAGAGAAACAATGCAATTCCACAAAGTTATGTTTTGTTTTATTCCGCCACCAATGATCAACATATAACAAAGTGTCTATGCCGGATTAGACCGAGCAGACAGTTCTAATAATCATCAACCCGTTTTTACGGAACAAATTCACTGCAACGTTGCATTACTTTCTAGATTTCTCTGACTCGCTTCTCTTACGACGCATTTGCAAAAATCAACACCACCGAGTAGGTCTTCAAGTGGTGCTGCAGAAAAAAATGTATGTCGCATAAAGTTATATCATTCTATTTGCACAAGAACATAGGGTTTCAATACGTTACATTTCTAAATCGATTACTCATGTGAAACAAACCCAACATGCAAAACTCAGGGTCACCAATCTCAACCTGTTAATACAAACTTTGAATGCAAAATCTATTCTCAATAAATGCTCCAAACATGTTTTTTTTAAACTCTAAATCAATGCAGTAGCAACTAATCAAACACAAGTACTACAGTAGTACAATCTGGTTATTGATTAAATACCAAAATGTAAAACAAAGTAAGATATGATCAGTTTTAACTATTTCGCTTATTTAAACAAATAAGCATCAACCAATGGTGGCAAAATAATCAAGCATGTGCAGTGTGCGTTGTATTACTAAGGAAATCTCTATGCACTGCTACACTTTATGTCCATTAACTATCGTCAGTATCTTGTCACTGATATTCTTATATAACAGGTTGTCTGACTTTTGGAAGCTTCTCTATGGTCGATCATAAAAGACGTATGGACTGCATGCCACCCTCCCACCTCTCAGCATCAGGCATTATCTTCTAAATCCTTTATTGCAGACATCAGCATCCATTAAATTGCAAAGGTCTTGATTATAGAACCCGCTCGAGACCCTTCATCTTGCACGGCAAACTGGGCTATGCAGTGGGGTACACTGCCAACGTTGTCCACCACATGTACTTTAATAAGTTCCAACAGAGCACAGAATATCCTCTATCTGACTAAGTTCATGTTTATGGCACCACAGCTTAACTGAAATTGCTGTATGTAACAAATTTAAAAGTGGATGTCCAATTGTCCATGTTGGATAGATAGGCTAACTTGAGGAGAGCAAATGCCCAGAGGCCCGATTGATTTTTTAGGACCCCGGGCCGATTTTTACAAAAGTTTTTGTGGACGGTCCCCAGCTTATCTGTTCTTCAGCTGACAAAATCCTTTATTCCAAAGGTCAATCATCAAGTTGACAAAAGACAGAATAGCATAGCAAATAGTTATAAAACAAGCGCACTCCACAGTATGAATGTATCAAAACATATAGGTAGGGCTCCTCTAAACCAAGCAGGTCAAACAGCTGCTCAGAGTGCCAATGAAGGTAGTAAGCAGAAAGAAGCAAGCTGTCAATCCAAATGCGATGGTACAAAATCCTGCAGAAGACTTGTTGCTTACAAACTCCATCGACACGTGCCAATAAATTAACAACATTGCTCAAATCAAAACAAGCACATATTCCGCACATGTCCCCATAATTATATGGAAGTATAACAATGTACATATTGATTCATACATGTAATATGTGTACATATACATGAATCTTCATGTATTTCGGTGTATGTTCGTTTATGTATTGTACACATACACAAGCACATCTCTACGTATGGAAGAATTCCTAGTTGATATTCCCAAAGTGACCAATTACCTATATGTTCTGTATCAATCTGAACCATGTCTATTGCGGAACACCTGGCAGGTATTAGTCATCCATCCCTAGTATCTGCGATCTCACATTGTGCCACTTAGACAGACAACATACTTGTCCCACTTTTAAGGTAACACAAATGATGCTACATCATTGTCAGCCGAGTAAAGCCAGATCATTCGAACGACAGAAATGCACAATCGCTTACATATGTTAAGCGTTAGAAATATAAAGATTAAAGAGTCAAGCTATTTAACGCAGTCTAACACCTAACAGTGTCTCTCAAAGATTCAAAAACTCAGTTGGTTTAAGAAAAGCGACTCGTTACATAAAACACCAATGATTGCTTTTCACACAGCAAGGATACTAGTCACACCGTAATGAAGATATTCGCTGGCATGATGTTTTAGTTGATGTTTACATAAAAACAATACGTAACATATTATTTCACAATCTGTCAGTGCCATCAGTGTGGTCAACTCTATGAAACTGTGAATCTCAAATTCATAAAAGCTTGGCTGATTCAGATGTTAAAAAGCCACACTCACCAGCGATTCGAAATCACACAAGACCAGTAAACCTCCCAAAACCTCACTATGAGATAAACTCTCAAATATTGCCGGTCACTGGCATTAGCCTCCACAACTTGACCAATCTGTGCAATTAAAGTTCGGTAGAGGGACTTGAAAGTGAAGTACTGGTTCAACTGTGGTTCTTGGTATTAACCTAACTAGACCCATCTGTCCTTCCAAATACAGTAAAGAGCAGATCTTGATCCATTTCCCAACTGCTTTACAATCACCACTTCATACAGAGGTCAGGCTCAGGCAATAAGTACAATTACATAACTCCAGAGAAGAACATTACAACAAATGGTAACATTTGTAAAATACAACTAGAAAACACACTAAAAATTGGTGACCACAAATTATTGAAATCACTGATCCATTCAGCACAAGTCACGTTTGGTATTAATAGAAGACACTGAAGTGGTTACAATGATCAAGGTACAGCAAGGTAAACTAAGATAAGATACGATAAGCAATGTCTTCCATGCAACTGTTAGCAAGCAATTCAGCCCTACAGTCCTTACTTATGTTTCTAATATTTCTCATGATTGAAAACAACAATTAAAATAACAAACTAATAAACTGTGAAAGTGTATCTACAGGCTGCACTCCTGAAACCAAAAATTTCAACTTCTCAGAAGAAACTGGTAATCAAATCAAGACACAGCAGCAACAAATCAATTCATCAGCAAACAGCCAGTGGAAAAAGACTCTTTAGATGCGGTTGCAATGGTCAAGGCATCAATGATAATTACTTGAAATTAAATAAGCCATACAGTTCATAACTCCATTATATGAAAATTTGTGTGTACATAAGTACTAGAATTCTATAATAACCTCACTAAGGTACTATCGTGACACTACTAACATCGTCCGTCCAGACATAGCAACCACCATTTTTGTATAAATTATCCATGAGCAGTCCAGTCACATCAAGCGTCTGCCATAACCAGACATCAATTTCACATACTCTACAAAGTCAATAAATTGAATAATTTCTATATGGAACGTTTATGATAGAGCATAAAAAGAGGCAGACAGCATGCATGCAATTATGTATGATAAATAGCTGTACAATGGTCAATTGTTAAGATCTTGAAAGCAGAAACATCCTCCATCCCAAACTTGAAAGTTCGCAATGCAAATATGAGATTTATCGTACGACTTACAGAAACAGTTTACAGTGCAACAAAATAATGGTTCGTCAGAAGAACTTTTCTTTGCAAAATTTGCGAAAGCACTATATTTATTAAGTTATTAACACGCAATTTCTATGTTCACAAAGAGAAAATCTTGAAATTGAATAATTTACCCAGAATCAAGACCAAAATCAATTACTAAACCTCAACAAAACTAGAACCACGTGATTTCAATTAGATAAACGAAGCAAGCTCACATGATGACAATGTTTTACAGATGCATGATTTCATGATGGCACAAGCAAAACCCTAGAACAGCGAGACTCAAACTGCATCAAACAGTTTTGAACAATGCAACAGGTTTAGTCAAAACTAGTGACATGGTACCATCTCATAAACAGCAGAGCTAAAGAAACTCGAAGTCTGCTCTATTAACGGTTTCAATTTACTTAGGAATTCGTAATTGTTTAGCATCGTCAGCTTTGGTCATCAACTTCAATGCCACAAAACATCATCGGCATAACGGTAATTCTTGCCAATGCTACAATTATCATCATCGTACTGCTATCGTCTGGTCAGTATATTCAGTCCCGGGAAGTGTGAAGAACTCTTCGAGCTTCCACTGGAGTGTTTCGAATGTCGGACGTTCCATCTCCTCCTTGGCCCAACATTCAAGCATGATGTCGTACAGCGCCTGTGGACATCCGGGAGGACATGGCATCCGGTAGCCATGCTCCACTTGGTGAAGGACTTCAGCATTTGTCATGCCTAACAGATCAACATAACAGAACAATGTGTCAGCAATATATACACCATTTACACATGATGCATACAAAATATACTAGACAATATATATGGAACACAACGTAAACCAAGCACTTGGCAAGCAGCTTACATCGGGTTCACAAATATATTTATTAATAACCAGATTCATTCAGATATTCAATTCAAACATTTCACATAGTACCTCTTCCAGTGGTCAACTCAGAGTTGCTCCAAACCCGAGTGAGGACAAATAGAGCTACCCGAAGATGAGAAATTTAATTGGGCAACCTTACCTTGTGAAGAAGTCAGCCAGAAGCAGGAAAGAGGTAATTTTCTCCTATGGTTTACATGTGTATAGAAAATTGTATTGAAATGTTCGATTTCTGCAAGAATCGTCACCTAATTAAGGCCTATTTATGAAAATAATTTTTATCAAATAACTCAATGAAATTCGCGTAAAATGGAAACAGTTATGACTGTCTAGTAAAGAATTATATTGGCTAAAGTAACACAAACGTACTTCAACGAAGGCCTAGTCCTAATTAGACGGGCGGGAGGGTGACGCGTCAATAGCGCACAGGACAATTGCGCGCCGACAATTGCGCGAAAGACAATTGCGTGCTGTCAATAGCACGCACAGAATCGTCCATAATACCTAATAAGGCAGTTATGTTAAAGTTTCAACTAAAACAGAAAATCGTCCATAAAATATTTAATGAAATGTTAACATGTATTTGTACCTAGTAATGCAGTAATGTTAAAGTTTCAACTAAAACGAAAATACTAAAATTAGAAAACACTTCTACAAATGTTCATTTAGTTAACCAAAGCTTCTTAAAAGTGTTATATCTGTGGGATTCCACGAGCGCTGGTACGTTGCCATAAGTTTAGATCAAGACTAGCAGGCGTCGGTTGAGTTTGACAAATTAGTTGGCCTCTTTACTCTATTCATCATGTTTTCTAAGTCTTTGACCTTTGAAGTCAAAGTATTAAACAGTTGGCAGCACTCTACTACCGAGAATTGTCGGTTTAAGTTCGTAAACTTGCATTTCTGATTAGTGACTTTAACCCTTTCCGGTCTAATAAAAATTTTGTGCCTTCCCACAGTAGTCCAATTTATTTTTACGAAAACAGGCATATCATAGTATACGTTATGTATTCTTGGAAAACTGAAGGAACTAAAGGAAACACTTAACTAAAATGATGTTTACTGTTATGGTACATGTTCAGATGTGCATGTTTTGGATTTATTCCGGATAATTCCCTATAGTGTGGTACTTTTCAAGGCAGTCCTTTGGGTGCAATCCAGGTTTCCAAGAACACGTCTTACAATAGTAACTCGTTTTTATTCTCTGTCCTGGAACTTTTCTGTTACTGCACACTGTGCAGTCTTTGGTCTTCTTTTCAGGAAAGGCAGAGACAAGGTGAGGCTTTCTGTTGAGGTGTTCCTCATTGTCGTGAGAAGAGGGTCTTCCTCTTTTCCGGTTACCATCAGCATTCCGAACATCACCAATCAGTTGCAGCAA
>JAQFXW010001232.1:0-15426 GCA_034693945.1 Dendrobaena attemsi | reverse complement strand
TAGCATGATTCATAGTCAGGTTTCAGAGATATATCAAAAACAGTTTGGCTTACTTTTTATTGAACCACGGTGTATATTAGTGTATATAGTTCGACTTTATCCTATTTAGAATTAAATTTCTAAGTTTCACTGCGTAGCCTATATTTCTACCATAATTAGGCCTATGTTCTTTAATGTGAAGAACAAATTCTACTTTAAAAAGTTTTTTAGCAATTTTTTAAAGAAAGCAAAGTTTTAGTCAAAAATACTGTTGCAAATTTTGAAGGAAGCGACAAGTGAGAGTGGTTATGTTATTAAGTTAATGCACGAGGTACAATTATGTGGATAGTAAACAGATGAAAAGTAAAATGCACGTAGATTTGACCAAAAATGCAGTGAAGGGGTAACACTGTATCAAATTTATTGTTGGAGTAGCCACAACTTTGGAAACACTATTGAGGGGTTGTGGCACTACAAAAGGCTGAGAACAGCTGCTTAATGAGATGTGATGTAGAAAAGCGAGGGAGTGTAGACCTATCAACAGGTATATATGACTTTGTATACCTCGTATCTTTCGCTAAGCTTTCCCATGGATTGAACTTCGCAGATCTGAAGCATGCAGGTGTAGGCACCAATCAGAGCTGAGATGTCGTCCCCTGCCTGCTCGGCCACATTGACCTGCTGAAGGGCTACGTATCTCGCAAGGGCCTTGTTCTTCTTCATCAAGGAGTAGATGAAGATGAAGTTGAGACACTTGGCCTCTTCACAGAGGCGATTGGATTCTTCGGCGCTTGCCTTTCCCTGGTATTTGGTCGGCCAGAGGTGGTGCTTGTACTGCGTGAACATCGCACGGATGAAGCTGCCGTGAATCTTTAGCCGGTTCCTTGGAATTGGACAGTTGAGGATTGCGAGGGCCCTGCGGAAGTGGAGAATCGCCTTCTTCGTTTCTCCCACATGGAAGAGTGCTTCCCCGGAAAGGCGCTCCACCTGTGCCTCCTGGAAGTCGTTGAACATCCAGTTGTCCATACTGGAGACGATTCCTTCAAACGGATTACTTCCGTTCCTCAGGGCCTTGAATATGGTCCTCACCTCGACCAGATAGTCGTAGGCAGTCCTGTAGTCACAAAGGTTGATGCAGGCAGCAGCAGCCTCCGTCAGGTAATAGACTGTATTCTGGATATTGCCGGCTCGACGATACTGGTCGACGATCTGTGGATAAATGAAGGAGAAGACTCGCATCTTTTCCCAGGCGTCCATATTGACTCGTATCATGGCAGAATGGTTCTTGCTGATATCTCGCAGGTCTAGACCGGATGATACGGGAGCGATTGCAGCTGGCATCACAGATGGATTAGCTGTGGATGGTAAGAGGCGCTTGATTGTCCAGCTAAGTGCATTGCCACTGGAAAGACGCTTCTTTGTTCCTACGGGAGGAGTCGCTGAGCCCCGACGCATATCAGGCGTCTCTGAAATGGTCAGCATGTTGTAGCTGAAGAGATTCTTATGGACCGTCATCCGTCTCTCCTTGATTGGGACGACGGGCGTGATGATCGTGTGCAGGCGGGGCTTCACATCAGGCACGGTTACCGTCTTTCGAACCTTTCGTACGGATAGAGGCTCAGAGTCAATTCGTTTCGAAGACCCAGATCGCCTGAGTCCAACGGTAGGCAGTTGTAACGTCGGTGTTTTATCCTTATTACCTGCCATCGATGTGGAATCTGATGGCGCAAGAAGCCTACCAGTAGACGAATCTGGTTCGATACTAATCGTCTGCTCGTCGAAGGTGTCTGGACTGTGATGCTCCAAGTCGGTTTCGCTGTAGATGGCTTCCAGTGGATCCTTCTGTACTGGGATCTCCTTGTCTGGTTCGTCGTCGTCGAAGAAAAATCCGGCCATCAGTTGGCCCTGGTTGCATGGCAGCTTGCCCTCCAGACACTTCTTCACCTGAGATTCGAGGAACTGTGCGGCAGCGAGGTGCAGCGGACGTCGGTTGTTCTCGAGCAGCATCTCGTAGGCAGTCTCCTGAAAGCTGGTCGACTGGAACGTGATGAATTGACAGTCGCGCATCGGCTTCTCCTCCTTCGCTCCGTCCTTCCTGATGCACATGCACGTCGCGACGATGCCCGTCATTGCGACGCCCTTCATCTGAGTGGTGTTCATGCTCATCACCGCAGCGGACTCCTTCGTGTAGCAGGCGAAGATGCCCTGATCGGCCAGGCGCTGAAGAGAGTCGCCGATCTTGTCGCTCTCCGTCGGCGTCTGGATGATCGACTCGAACATCTTCCGTGGAAATTTGTCCCGAAGAATTGAAGCCGTCTTGATGAACATCTGATCGATCTCCTCCATCTTGTCAATCTTGGCCTGGATCATGCCCTTGATGGAACCGGGAACGCCGATCTCGATCTGCTTGTCTGGAACGAAGGCGCAGATCATCTGGGCGTTGACCGATGTGTCCGTGACGAGTCTATCGAGAAACGTGTTTCCGGTGTTGGTCGTCGTGTGTTCAACCACTTCCGTCTCGATGCCTCTCTCGATCATGGCGTCAGGCCGCGGAAACTTCCGGTCCTTGACCCACTTGGGTGCCGGCGAGACCATGGCCTCGCTCTGATAGTCGGACCACGGTTCGACGCGGACGACTCCCTCGTACATGTATTCACGGAGGAGGAGTTCGACCCACGAAGGGACGCCCATGCTCTTCTGACGAAGCATCTTGTCCAACTTTCTCGGGATCATCGTCACATTGAGCAGCTGACAGGCCAGAGCTGCAAGATACTGCGGGTTCAGTGGACCCATCTGGATCTGGAGGGTGGCTGAGATGCTGAGCAGACTCTCGGCCGTCGGGTTCCTGTTGACCCACGGCGTGCGCAGCGTCAGGATGAGCATCGTCTGCGTGTAGTGACCGAAGGCCGGCATGAACTTCCACGACTCTGCGTCCATCAGATGGGCATCGTCGATGGCGAAGATGATGTGACCGAGGTCGGCCGTCAGAATCTCCAGCATCAGCAGCAGCATCTCTTCGATCTTCTTCATCCGGTCTTCGTCGTTCAGGCGATAGTTGTCGAGGTCCATCGCGAACCGGACGTTCAGGAGACTATTGAAGAGGCACAGGTTGTCCATGACGAAGGGAACCGACGCAAAGGTAGTCTGCAGGTAGGACTCGCGCTCCTGGTAGTCCGAATCCAGATCGAACTCGAACAGCTGGATCAAGAGCATTGTGACGGCATTGTACGCTGTGTGAGAGTCGTGCAGGGTCAGAACGATCGACACGACGCGTATCTTCTTCTTGAGAGCTCTTGCCACCATCGAATCCAGCATTCTCGTCTTGCCCATTCCCGGTTCACCGGTGATGACGATCAGCTGGCGATGATGAGTGTCTGGCGTGTAGTTGAGGAAGGAGACGAGTTCCTTCTGGTAGATCAGAACTTCCTCATCTCGGCCTATGATTGGTCGTTGTTGTTCCTCAGCTATCAGGACGTCTATCGTCTCCTTGACGTTGCTCTTCGGCTTGAAGCATCTGATCGTACCGACGTTCTGCAGGCCCTTCATCTCCTTCAGTTCCTGGGCGATAAAGTTCCCCTTGCTCAACTTCGAATGGTAATACGTTTCGTTGTCACATGTAATCTAGGAACAGACAAAACAACAGCTGTTCAAATTCTAATAAGCAATGCTTTTGTGTCGATGCACATCAGTATGGTGTACCAGGACCTTTTTGAAGGTATTAAAATTAGATTTATTTATATTTATTGTTTTTAGCAATGATAGTAAAATTAAAAGGTCATCAGTTTTTTAGAATAGGGTTAATAGATTTGCAAAATCTGAATAATTACTTTAAAAAGGTTATCAGTTTTTGGGGACTTGGTGTTAATATGTTTGAAAAATCTGAGTTATGACTAAAAACGTCATCAGTTTTTTAGGACTCGCAAAATACCACCAGAAACAAAATCCTGGCTATGTCCTTGCTAATAATTATTTTAATTTTTTTATAGTGCTTGCGTATTGACACCTATACTCTTTAAAAAAAACACTTTTAATAAGTGTCTTAAAGAGTGAACAGAATTCAAAGATTAAGATCGCCTGTGATTTGCGATCTATTTAAAAGACAGGTAAATAGTGTCTGTAGGAAACTATTCAAATAGTAAGTTATTTAGGATATTAAAAGATTGAACTAAAATTTTCTTGTAACTGACACAGTTGGGTATGTAGTCAGATTGGCTACTTAAATAGAATAGTAAGCAGTGTCTGTAGGCTAGAGAACTATTCAAATATTATTATTTAGGATATTAAAAGATGCAAACTATGGCAGATAACGCACTATCACTCTTTTAACATATTACCAGTGTCAGTGATATTAACTATTGTGAAAGCTTAAATTTATTTAGGCCTATTAATATAGTAGCCTTCTGTTTAAAATTATTGTTAATTTTAACAAGCTTAAGAGCATTAAAAGCAAATTTTCAAAGGTTCATCCGTTTTATTTTTTTTCTAAAGAGTAAATAGGCATATTTACTATTTTTAAATGAACCTACTATTTCGATAGTACGCTACCTTAAAAGTTTTAAGCAGTTTATGGCTTAAGATTTTATTTAGTATCCAGTATGCCTAGACACTTA
The DNA here is from genome assembly GCA_034693945.1 of Dendrobaena attemsi. NCBI lineage: Eukaryota > Metazoa > Annelida > Clitellata > Crassiclitellata > Lumbricidae > Dendrobaena > Dendrobaena attemsi. The sequence goes on along the minus strand of JAQFXW010001232.1, from coordinate 10,837 downwards.
CTGAAGAGAGCCTTTAAAATACTTCATAAAGACATTGTCTGTGCTAGCCTAAAAGCCAAAACGAAGTTAGTCACTGCGCACAGCAACTGAAGCATTATGCAAACATTAGTCTGCACCTGTGAGATCACCACTGGCGAGCTCCCACAGACATTGTTGAGCCCAACCAACCGATTCTCAGCTGAGAGGCTACGAGCATTAACCACTATACAACACTAAACCTACGACTTTCGTCTGGCCTGACCAATTTGAATTTGAAAGCTACATGGCTTGTATCAACCTGAGACCCTCTGAGGATGGCCTGGTCCACGGAAGGACGAGACCGCAATAGCAAATGCCCAAACATTAGTACAGTATAATTCAGTTTTAAAATGATAGATACGAGCGAGGGAAAGGTATCTAGAAGAAAGAAGAATCCTACTGATAGATCAAACCGACACTCTGTAGGGCTACATATTGATCCATAAAGTAAGCGTATATATATATATATACGCTACCTTGCCTGGGTAGTACATCATGAGTCTGGCTGCCATGTTGACCTTCCGCCCGATGACGGTGTACTCGTGTCGGTGGTAGTGACCGACTACGCCGCAGTAGGTGGGACCGGTCGTCGCCCCGATGGACGTCGTCGTTACCTTCTCGACTCCCTCCATCTCGCGGTAGATGCAGTCAGCGCAGACGAGGGCGTGGGCGCAGTCGTTCTCGTGCTTGAAGCCGGGAAGGCCGAAGATGACGATAAAGGTGCAGCCTTTGTCGAAGAGGAAGATCTTGCTGACGCTGCCCTGAGACTTCTTGCAGTTGTCGAAGATGACGTCGAAGCAGGCCTGCATAGTGCACGCGTACTCCACCTTTGTGCTGCGTTCGATGATTAGATTGATGAAGAGGATGGTGACCTGTCACAGAGTCAGTTGAACGCAAATTTTATCACTGCACAATCATATCACGTGAGCTTAATAAAAGTTGATGACTTGTTTTAGTCATTGCCTTTGTTTTCTAGTGAAAAACTGAAAATGCGCTGAATTACTCATCTGCAATACATGCAAGATTCTTCTCACTGCAAAAAAGGCTTTTAGGCCTGTCATTGCATTTTTCAATTCATTAAGATCACTGCACATTTTGTTTATTACTGCACGTTAGAACAAGTCCTGACCTGTCGCATCTCCGACAGGTAGTCGAGCGGCTGGCCCTCGTCCAGCTTCTTAAGGACCGGTTGGGCGACGTACAGCTTCAGACGATCGATCGTATCCTGGTCGAACCTCGAGATGACGGCCTTTCGCAGTCGTCGTATCGATGAACTTGTCTCGGTGACCGCCGTCTCTTGGGCCGATCTGCTAGCAGTGGCGGCAGCGATGCGCTGACCGTCCCTCGCCAACGGTGAATTGCTTAGCTTAAGACCGACCTTGACGAGTGGCTTGTATTCAGGTGAAGGGACGTCGGGCGAAGCGAGGCTCGGATTCTCAAAGACCCAGTGCGGCAGTCGGAGATTGGCGACAGACATATCAAGGTTGAGCATGGAGTCGGTGACGTGTATGGTTCTTCTCATCAGATACTGCGGTCCGTTGTTTTCCAGCAGAACAGTGATCCTGATGTGCTTACCGTCCGACAGGACCACGTGTTCCGTCACCAGCTTATAGCAGTGGCACCAGGCGGTCGGGGACACGACAACGTCACCCTTATTGCAGAAGTGTTCGGCCTTATTGACGGCGTCTACGGCTCGACCCATCTCGACGTAGCTCCTCTGTTCGTTGTTGCCAATGCAGAGGATGCTGATCTCTCCAGCTGCGATGCCGATCTTGACCTTCAGCACGACCCCTACAGACGTCATGTACTCGCCGTTCTTGCGCTGGACGTCGAGGGCGCACTGGATGACGTGACCGACGGTCGCCTGCATCGTGACGAAGTCGACGACCCTCCAGACGGTCAGGATGGCGTCACCGGCGAACTTGAGGATGTCTCCGTCGTAGGAGACGATCTCGCTGACGAGGGCGTTCATGTACCCGTTGAGCGTCTTCGTCAGCTGATCGGTCCCCGTCTTACCCGCCATGCTGTACTTCTCGCAGAGGGCGGTGAATCCGGAGATGTCGAGGAAGAGGACGACGCCCTGCATCGTCTGCTGGTTAGGAAGGAGGCGCTTGTGGTTCGTGAAGACGACGACATCCGGCAGATGGGTGACGATGCTCGGACCGTCGGTGATCGGCTGCGCGTCCTGCTCCTCACCCACTCGCATCAGACTATCCGCCACTTCGGATCTCGAGGGAGAGACAGTCCTGCTGCTCGCCTCTTTCGGATCATGCTTCTCCTCATCCTTGTCCGGAGACCTCTTGCGTACAGACAGCCCTTTCTTTGGCACCGACAAAGCCTTCTCTTTCGTCATCATGTATATCGGTTTCTGTCTTCCTATTTAGGGTTCCGTTCTATCAAGAACGAGGGTTTGAGGTTCACAGGAAAAGGAAGCTTAATGGAAGTGAAGTAGTTTCCAGAAACTGCATTGGCCCGTGAAGCAAGTCCGTTTACGCCTTCCAATAGCAACAACAAAATAAATGTTTGTTAAATGAGATATTATATGTGTTACAAGCCATACGGGGAAAACAATACGTCTGAAAACCTTGGCTGCTGGTGTTGGTGATGATGAAGCTGTCATCATCTCCATCCTTCCTTTATCGTTGTCGTCGTCTTAATTGTCATCATCACTTTCATCATAAGCCTACTATAGGTAGGCTTACATTATCATTACAGAGCTCTATCTTTGTAATTTTATTGACGATGATGAGGAAGATGACGATGAGGGTTTCTATCAGCTATGTCGTCGTCGTCGTCGTCGTCGGTAGTAACAACTGTGATTATTATTATGATAGTTAGACCTATGGGCTTATAGTGTGAAAAGGTCCAGGTATCACCATCATCGCTTAACATGTTTTAAATCGGGGTTTTCATGACTCTCTCTGTTTCTCTGTCTCTGTCTCTCTCTGTCTCTCTGTCTCTCTCTGTCACTCTCTGTCTGTCTGTCTGGCTGTCTCTCTCTCTCGCTCTAACGCAAACACGTCGGTTCGAAAGATGCTTACTTTGTACTTTGCAGAAGGAAACGACGAATTGTACTTTTATAACGGTGTCAGTGTCCTGAAGACTCGAAACCGAACGTTTCCAATTCAACTGTAGGCCTAAACAACAATGATGACGACAGACAATTTCGTTGTCATGGAAACGCAGTAAATGGGATGGAAACAGTTTCTGTCGTTCTTCCAAAACACAGCGGTATTTCGAGCGTTGTAAACAATTTGTAGATTTTCCTTAAGCTTAGATGTTCTCACTGATTGCAACGGTGCTGTGAAGGTTAAGATATATAGTAAAGTAGGGAGGCCCAGGGGCGTGACTTTGGTCTTAAAAGTGCAGGGAGATCAATTTATTTGTTATACTTCTTTTTCGCATGGAGAGCTTTGGGACAGAAGTAAGCTAGAATAGATCACTCAATGATATTTATTTACTTATTCATATATTTCTCTTCAACTCTACTTCTACTCAGAGGCGGTTCGGACTACAGCCCGGCGGTGTATCGGAGGTTACACGCCGAGGCGCCACGAGCAAATGTAAGTGAAGGACTTGCTCAAGGTCCCTACGCAGTGGCTTAGGTAAGATTCGAACCCGCGACCTTTCAGACGCAAGACGGAGAATAATCCACTACATAACCTCTCCCCACATATATAGGTAAAGTCAGGATGCTCTTAAGAATAAATTAGAAGTAAAGGTCAAGAAATTTGAAGAAATAGCCATTTAAATAATTAGATTTCTTGTTTCGCTGCTTCTCGAACTTCTGAAATCCCAAACAGTATGAGCCTAATTAATTTTGTGAAACTGACTTTGAAAATGGAAGACATAGGGCCTAGGCCTACATCTTAAGGCGGAGACATTCAGAGACGGCGATAGTCGGAAACTTACATGTCAATACGAAACAATCGAATGACAATTTTTTTAGCATGCCTCATGAAGAAGGGAAGAGTACGGTACCTTCGTTTCATATTCACACTGTGATTTTGTGTACGACCTATTCACCATAAAACTTAATTTTAAGCATCACTTTAGGCCTACATCGTTGTGTAGCCTAAGCTTATAAGTCAACTGTCAACAGATGAGCTGCCCTTGTGTACTACATATATATAAACCGTATTTGCAGTACGTACTTCTTCAAGTTTATCGTGTAGGCCCTATACCTAAGGCTAGTTGACGAAAAAAGATTTGAAAACTCTTGACTATGTTGATTGAAGCAACGGCTACGCACTTACTTAGACTTAATTAGGCCTATATTTGGTTGTTGCTGTCAATGAGAGAAAAGAAGAAAAGTGAAGAAAAGTCGAGAAGAAAAGTGACGAATTAAAGTAGAAGTTTTAGGTGAATAGGTCGATTATAGGCGAATAAAGAAATTACATCTTAGTGAACTTACAAGAAAACGGACTCAAATGATGAAAGCAGGTCCTTATAATAATTATAGTTATGATAAGAGACAAATTGTAACGTTACATTTTCACAGCGTTGATGACTTTTTGGCAATCTTTTGAACAGCTATTTTGGCTGTTATTGGCACCGTTTTATGCGTGTGAATGTTTTGTCTGTCACTCTATATATCTTCTCGACTAATTATTCTTTGTCTCTGTCTTTCTCTCTGCCCGTCTGACTGTCTGTTCGCTTTCTTGATTTGTTTTTTCTTTGTTTTATTTCTTTTTTCTAACGCTAGCTTATCTTTCCGCGTCGGCTTTCCTCTCCACTCTCTCTTCCCGTTTGTCTTTCTTCTATCTGTCATGGAATTGCTGCCGTAGGTATTTCTCATATTCTCATTTATTATTCTCATGTCTTATCTGGTTCTGTAAGGCTCTCTACCTGTTTCTTTCATCATGTCTGTCATTTTTTCTGGCTCGTTCTCGTTCACTCTATCCATGAACTCTAGCCTATACGCATGCATTATCTGGGCCTACACATGCACCCTAACACAACCGCGGGCACCTCTTCCCTATCGCTCTATCTGCATCCTTCCCGCTGAGATATCCATCTTGGCCGACGGTTCTCGCAGGATTGAGAGCCTGGCTGATAAGCAACCTTAGGCTATCGACGTCGGAGCTCTGGTGCGGAGCCTTCGTGATAGTCTATTCTTAGAACTGGCTCAGGAAATACACAGCTACATCATAAAGTAATGTCAGGCGGACGAAGCAACATCCGCTCAATCTTAGATATAATAAACTTAGATCACCTACAGATTCCAACGCAGTCTTGATTTTTACGTGGGGGGAAGCGATCGAACTCGTCCAGAATTCTGAACGGATAGGATTACAACAGAACCGGAGCTGGAACCCCGTCTTGACTGTTGTTGAGGTAAGCGAACCAAGAACGACGATAGTATGTTGGGTGGTGTAGTCGTTGTTAGCCGATGTCTTAGTGGCTGGTTGAGGCAGCTACCGGTCGGGTGTGTGGGGGGGGGGGGGGAAGCAGAACAACTGAGGGTAAATTTCAGGGTACTTTTGTGCCTGTGTAACTGGTAAGGTACCGGTGCTAAATGGTGCTGCATGCTCATATTGAGGTCTCTTTGATGGATGTAGGCATATAGGCACTAGCTCAACCAGGACTTACAAAAAATAATTACGCAGTTTCCAGCACCAAAGGCAGGTCTGGGAGTGTCTGTGGCACCCCTGTGCCATTCCTCAGGATAATATAAATCATTTCATATCGGGCTTTGAGGTGGTGCATTTTGGAGGCAATGTCGTTTGCCAGGGAATACTTAAGTGTACAATTCCTATCAGCAAACATCAGTGAAGTATGCCTAATGCGTAGATTATCCAGTATAACCTATAGAAATAGTTTTGCCTGCTTTTTACAACCACTGGAAGTAAACCTCAGTCAGAATTGCTTCAAATGACAGTTCATGCCATGTCTCGAGCCCTCGGCTAGTCACTCGTTCAAAACTAAATAGTAGTCTACGGCTCTCTTACAAATTCACTCCTAGTCCTCATCTTTTCTCTTCTGGCCTTCCTGAATATCTAACCCTTCAACTTTGTTCATCATATTATTGGATTGAGTTTGAGTGTCTAACTGCATATGAGTTAGTTGGTTCCCGCAAATTTTCTCTTGTTGGCATTGTAGGAATTTCAAGATTATAGAATACGATTCTTATTAGGCCTATGCCCTAGGGCGTTATGTCTACAAATAAACAGTGTTGCCAACAACATAATTTTTTCGCGGAAGAAAAAATACAAGAATTTGGCCATCTACACTGTTTTTTGTCTTAATATGTCCAGATTTCAGGTTAATGCTAATTGCTTAGAAATGTGAAATGTTTAAGTTTAACAGCTTAAGATGTGCGCACATCTGGACTTGCGCTGTTTAACTATTGGCCTATACTCACAGTTATGCCTGGCAGATGGCTGGCAACTTGGAAACCGACAAAGACGACTGTTGAAATGATTTAAGAGACAGCACCCTATACAATATACATTAGGTCCATAGGATTTTCTTCGTTATAAGCGTTAATAGGCCTAGGCTTACTGACAAATTATTTTCAATCCTCTGTATGGCCTACACTATAGCTTGGATTCCCTTGGAATACAATGGTGGGGTCTCAACGTGAACTCACCTCAATATAGTAGTCTCTCTTCATACCTCATGTCTGAAAGTCCACCGACAATGCAGTCATAAATAGTATTATATAATGTACATGTATATTGTATACAGATGATAGCCTACAGTTCTTTCTATACAAGTAGATGTAGCGTATGTACGGCTGCTGCATTAAGACAGCTCTGATATAGGCCTGTTGGCATAGACGCCGTTGTGTAAAACCTGTATGTAAGCTTATAATTGGATAATTATATATTATACATAGCTAATAGAGCATCTCTATAAGTAAGTAAGTAAGTAAGTATATCCTTTATTAGGGACCAACTGCGTTATCGCACTGTGGTTTACAAATAGTTAAACATTAAAAAACTCTTTACGCAACAAGTTGTCCGCCCTGCAGCTGTAATACACGGTCACGCAGTCTCGGCCGCAAGGAATAAGGGGAAAAATCTTTCGGGGTGGGAAAGAGAAATTGATTCAGTAGGCCTGCATGGTCGGGAGTCAACTACTCTCTGCTCATGAGTTTTATGGCTATCTTTCAATAACCAATTTATAGGCTACACCTGTTGGTTGCAGTCTTCATGTTCAGAGAGTCGGATATATCCATAATCCAGTAGGCCCTATCATAATTCTCTTGCGAGCTTATAAGCAAGCTGACTCATCCTCTGCGGTCAGGGTCGACTTTGATTTCATTCTTCAGCTGACTTTAATTCAACGAAAAATGATAAGATAAATAGAGCAGTGATATCATAAACAGAACGAAAAGAAGCTTGTGCCAAACATAGATATAGCAGTAACCTAACACAATCTTATATATTAAAGCCCAGATCCGTCCGTGTGTGTGTGTCCGTCCGTCCGAACAATTAGCGATGACGTCACAGTATTATTGTATGGGCGTCGCTTGGCAACACATGAATTAAGAGGCCTAATGTCGCACGTCGGTAACGTTTCTGCTATTATAAGTATCGAAACACTGTGACATTATGTGATATATTCCTACAGGAACAATTACCTGATGATGAGAAGATATCATCATGATGACGGGTTTTTCTCGTCATAATGCAATTTTTCCTCCGTCATCATTATGACGGGCAGCACTAATAGTACACAAATAAAAAAGATGGCCGATAGCAAAGACATGTAAATACACACAGAGAATCGTTGAAAGCAGATAGGAAGACGACATTGGATCCCAATGGAAGAGAGATAGCTCAGTGAAGTAATAAAAGGAACAGACAGAGGGAGGGTCACATGGCTAAGAGGAAAGGAGAACAACGACGTACCAAGCACAACGATAAACAGTTTCTAACAAAGACGTGTAAAACAGTGACGTAACAAACAGAATTTTAAAAAGTGCAATGACGTAATATAAACAATGGGGAGACAGCTGTTACCATGCAGGAGAGACACAGAGAGCAGTGACGTACCGGTAAGAAACAAACAAATAATAGCCGACATCACACAGAGATGGGGCAGTGACGTAACGAACAGAAGGCAGAACCGAAATGAGATATACATGTAGAGTAGTAGCTTTAAAGCAGAAAGAAAGAAACGACTTATTAGAAAGAAAGAAACGGCTGATTGCCTACCAAAGATAGAGACTCTGAGAGCATCGATCGTTGCTGGCAGATGGAAGGAGAGCGGAGAGGTAGAGCACTTAGGTATAACACAAAAAGGGAGCGATAACGGAGGAGTAAGGAAGAACAGCGTAACAGCTAAGTATCAAACAAAATACAGGACTGCAGTTGCTAACCTACCAAAGAGAGATAAGGTAACAAGCCAAAGCAATGATAGCGAATACATAGCTTGCATGGCCTACCAAAATAGATTGAGTTGTGACGTCATAAATTGGTGGAAGGAAATCCGTTTTAGGTTACCAGAGACGGTACACGGATAGAAAGGTGACGTTAAAAAATCAGAAGAAATTATAATTGATCCAAAAAGATAGAACAGTGAAGCTGGGACTATTAGCGTAATAATAGTCCCAAAGTGAAGTAACAATAACAAATGGATACCAATAAACAAAAAAGCAACAACCAATTTTACTTAACAAAAGCACAAGGAAGGACAACCGTTAAAAGAGAAGAACAGGGCGGTGACACAATACACAGATGGGAGAGATCGACAATATACGAAATAGAAATTGAACACTGACGAAATAAACAGAAGAGATAGCGTGTGACGGGATAGACTGATACTATAACTGTGACGTAGGCCTATAGAGGAGTGACGTAACAAAGAGAAGGAACAGCATTCAATACCAGAGAGTATAGACGTAACAAAGAAAAGATACCGTCGATATCTATAATTTATATATAAATATATAATATGTAAATATAATATTAATATCGATGGATATAACTAATTGATTAGGTATAAGGGCCGCTATGTCTATGCGCTATACCAAATATCGACGTAACAAAGAGCAGGAGTGACAGCCGATACCAAACAGAGATAGAGCAGTGACGTTACAAAAGAAAAAGGAATAATAACCAATGATTCTAACTTTTTGCAAGAATAAGAATAAGCGCCGACGTGCTTCTAGTAACCCTATATAATAGAAAACGACCATTTATTCCTCGTAACTCATAAGTCGACAAAAACTTTACCCACAATACTTAACTTTTCTGTTTTGGACTGTATAAGTAGCTCTAAGTATAAATCGTTATTGTGTTTATCATGTTCATCATTATAAGTCTACTATAATAATTGTATTCGTTTATTATAAACCAGGGGTGCACAACATTTTTGGTCAAGGGCCAGATTTCATCTAAGAAAAGCAGTCGAGGGCAGCAAAATGTGAAGTAATGTATTAGGCTACTAACCGTGGTTAAAAAAGTAAGCCAAACTGTTTTTGATATAATTATCTCTATAATCTGACAGCGAATCATTCTAAAATTTTCCAGATATCTAGAGAAGTGGACCAAAATGTTATTCCAAAAATCACATGATTCCAACATACCATCAATTTATATGAGTCTTTAAACTTCAATATACAGAACAGGGCCTTCGCAGTTGTTGGCCCGGTTACGTGGAACTGTCTCCCACTTGGCCTTCGTTCGCTACTTCTTGTCAATCCACTGCAGTTCTATAAATCTCTTTTAAGTCTTTCTATTAGGATCGTGGCTGGGCTGGGAGCGCCTCTGAGTAGTTTCTTGAAGAGGCGCTATATAAATGTCCAGAATGAATGAATGATCTACCCCAACAGCAATAACGCTTTAGAGGACAGTGACAGTTTATTGTCAGTAACAGTTTATTGTCAGACAACTGTGAGGCTTGGTATAAGTGAGAACGTGAGAAGTCTGATTGTAGCCTACAGAGCTGGATTGACTGTTGGAGGTCAACAGTTGGCATTTACTTTGATAAGTTGAAATGTTATTCTAGAATTGATATGTGCAATGTGATTCAATTGTTACCAACTTTTTCTTCGTTGTATATTAAATTATAAATCAAGGAGTTGGATTGGTGTTGATGATTTTTCACTAATAAAGTCGAGAGCAAATTCATGCATTTTATGGTGGCACACTGACAGCGCTTTATGACAAGCTTCACTATGTAGTATTATAACATGACTGACTTATTTTGGTCTGCAACTATGATTCCAAAATTATTTTTCGACAGTGAACTCATTGTAACAGAACTTTATTATGTGATGTTTCTGTTAAAAGGGCCTACAGACAGTAGCCTTCTATGATAGAGTTTCTTTTGTGTATTTGTTATGGGAATTTATGTAGTGCCCCTTCAAGTTTGTCTACTCTACTCTAGAGGAATGATGATATTGATGAGGTCAACTCTAACATCCTAAGTGTAACAATCCCTAGTCCAAAATAATCTTTCACTAAGTGAAACACTTGAAACTGTACATTAGAAATAGAATTACTGTGTTGATCTGGCATGCCCTTACTTGCCATCCTTCAGTACTGTTTATCTTTGTCTTGTGGGGCCAGTGACCGAGCCCTGCACTTCAAGTCAGTCTACTATCGAAAACTCTTAGTCCACTGCTTTACTAAAAGCTGCATACCAACCCCGTTGTTTACTTTGATAAGTTGAAATGTTATTCTAGAATTGATATGTGCAATGTGATTCAATTGTTACCATACATCTCGATTGGCTTCCCTCATGTGATGTCAGAGGTAAAAAAACAAGTTTTTGTAAAGTGAAAAGTTTTTATGGTTTCATGGTTTTAAGATATTCAGATTTCGGGTGACGTGAAGAAACACTCCAACTCAGATTTAGTACAGTT
>JAQFXW010001231.1:0-15432 GCA_034693945.1 Dendrobaena attemsi | reverse complement strand
CAAATGTGTTGAAGCACAGAGTGAATTAAATCCTGGGGAACTGATTAGACAACTCCAGCGACTCAGTGACACTAGATAGTTTCTTGAGGTAGGCTAGTAGGCCTATTCATGATCTTCTGGATGCGTTGGTGTGTAATGTGTACTGTATAATAGTGGATGTTGTTGGGGCAAAATGCTGAAAAGGTAGTTGAAGCCAGAGGCTCAGTGCCATTGCTAAAAAAAATTTCACATGGGGAACCCCCTAATATTTTGTAAGAGCGTTAACATATTTTACCTAAGGAAATGTGTTTTATGGTTCATATGAAATGCGCCTATTATTATGAGGTTCTGCTCCTACACGCTCCGCAGAACACATTATAACTCCTTCGAATTATGAAAAATGGTTCCAAGAAATGCTCGCGCTCACGCGCGTATAATTTCAACTTCTTTAGGTATAGTATTTACAAAACATTTCGTTGGTAACAATGCTTCAGCATAAGCTAGAACGGAACCCCTTCTCATCAGAGGCGTCGATCTTGCTTTCAGTGCCGTACATTTATAAGTTGAGCAATAGGTTTCGATAAACCAGGCCTTAAGCTCACCCCAAACAGGTTCTTTTGCCTCCCCCGTTACCCCCTGTTGGAAAATCCTAGAGCCGCCACTAAGCTGAAATACGCTTAACCAATCATGAGCTGTCGTTAAACCGATGAAACACACAAGCACATTGTTGAAATTGAAAATTATACGAGTTGAGCCAATGGCAAAGTAGACAGTGGAGTTGAAGGAGGGGTAGGCCTACAAAAAAAACTATACAAATCTATTGCCTGTTTCCTCTTCTACAGTTTTTGATGTGCTACAGTACCAGCGACTTCTTGTAGAACGCATTTTTCGTTGTGCAGTTGTTATGAGAAGTGATTAATCTAGACCAGCGTCGGGGGGAAAGTTCCCCTCCCAGGATTAGCATTTCCGCCCAGGGAAGCAATTTTTTAATAGGGATTTGGTAAAATAATAGGTTTTCCCTTCCTAACGTTCGTGAATCCTCTCCCAGCAGAGGGGAACTCTCTATTGCCATGATCTGCCATCCAATGATCTGAGCAGTTTGGCCCGAGTTCTGCGTTCAGCGGCGCGCCTTATCAGCCGCATATCCAAATATGACCATGTATCCAATACATGCTTGAGATTCTGCATTGGCTTCCTGTTCGCCGGATTCAGTATAGAATTGCCTCCCTGGCTTGGAGATGCCAATTAGGTTTTTCTCCGGCATACCTGCTTGACTTTTGTCGACCGGTGTTTGGGGTTGGAGGCGGGAGCCAGTGGCGTAGCTAGGGTGTGGCAAGGGGGGCCCGTTGTCCCCGGGCGCAGGGCTGGGGAGGGCGCAAAATCGAGAGAATGTAAGCGATTTTTTCCGGAAATGGCATAAATCTGATAATTTTTTCGCGATTTTGCCGAGAAAAGGGGCGAAAATTGTGATGACTAAAAAAGGGTCATCACTTTATTTTACGTAGAAATAGAAAAGGAGCCCACAATTTCGAAAATAAAGGCGATGACTAAAAAAGGTCATCAGTATTTTGGGAGGATAGGGGGCGCAAAAGACCCTAGCTACGCCACTGGCGGTCGCTCCCTCCGCTCGGCACAGAGGAGGTTACTCTCTGTCCCATTTGCTCGAACTGTCACAATGCAAATCCAAGCCTTTACTGTGGTGGGCCCAGTGACATGGAACTACCTTCCTTCTGAGTTACGGCTGCTCCTTAGAACTCACTCTGGTCTGTTCTATAGTTGGCTAAAAACTGTTCTTTTTGACCGTGCTGGAGTCGGGAGCACCTCTGAGACTCAGTGGGACTACTCAGAGTCTGAGTAGTCCCACTTGAAGAGGTGCTATATAAATTCTCGAATGACTGAATGAATGAAAGATTACAGCCTGTTTTATGCAACCACACAGGGTGCATCTTGCCCAGAAGTCTAGCTGTTGTAGAAAGAAATTTGTGTTTTATTTTTCAATAAAACACTGACTTTACTTTAAAAGATTTTACCATGCGCGGGAACGAGTGATTTTCAATGTATTGGATGGTGTTGAGGTTCAAAGTCTTGGGTTTGAGGCTTAAAATCTTGGTCTTGAGGTTAAAAAGTCTTGGCCTTGATGGTCTTGAGGTTTCAGGTCTTGACAACAGGGCTACATTTCAACTGGTTTTCAACGGCCCACCAAATTTGCGGTCTGTGTAAAGTAGGCCTACAGCTAAATTCTTTCTCAAGCAGTCATTCAGAGTTCTCTGTAGTTGGCATCAATGCACGACGTAACGTGGGGTGTCATAGTGAAGTGGGCTAATCTCGCGGCAAAAGCGTGGAGGGTTTGATTCAGACCCAAGCCACTGAGTAGGGACCTTCAGCAAGTTTTCATTCACAATTGCTCGAGGCGCTAATGGCATGTTGACTCCGAAACAATTTCAGGTTGTAGTCGGGACCACCTCTTAGTAGTAGATTTTAAGAGGAGGTATATAAATAATCGTACACAATGTGTGGATAAGACTTATAATATTTAAATTCTTGGTTTACCTATTCTCTGTTGTATCATTGATCTTACACGATGTGTAGTTAAGACTTATTATATTTAATTTCTTGGTTAACCTATTACACTTATTGTTCAAATCCGGACCACCTACAATCCTTCTTGGGCATCCCGGCTAGCGGGACCTGTCCCTTTTGGATTCCCTATTAGAAAACCAAACAAATATGTTTCTGGTTAAATGGATTGTATTTCTGTTGGTTGTCTAATAAACGGATTGATTGATTGATTGAAAGAGAATGGTTCTTGGTCAGCTATCATCCCCAGTTTCCAATCTAAATACATATGTACCTCTTTCACAACTGGCTTAAAAATTAGTCTTCAACAGCATCAATGATGATAATGAAACCCAACATAGCATAGCATCATTCAATTTATTGTTTCAACAATAATCACTTATACACATTGTACAGTAGGCTGCTTGACACAATTGAAAGAATTATCAGAAGACAGACAAGAGGTTCGTTGCCCTTCTTCAGTTAAAAGTTGCATAATTCAGTTCCAACATGCGACATTAATTCTTTTTCAAACACAATTATTCCATTGTAAACAAAACAACACAGCTGATGATACTTACTCAGCCACAAATTTACACATCTAAAAATTTCAATTGAGAGAGATGGTGACCCACAACAATTATAATAACAACAGTTCTCGATGGCTTGTAGTCTTACTGTAGACTTACACAAAGCACATCTGAGCACATCTGAGTAGAGATCTTGAAAGGATGCTATATAAATTTATGTGAATAGCAAATATAGTCTATAGATTATCGATTGGTTCAACTGCCAGGCTAATTAAATACATACCAGAGTCTAATATTTCAGATAGTCTAATGATTCATTCATTCATTTTGGACATTTAAAAAGCACCCCTTAAAGAACCTACTCAGAAGCGCTCACTCCCAGCCTAGCCACAACCAAACAGAAAATGAATGAGTTGTAAAACCCACCTCAAGCTTTTGGTTGCGAAAGGATCTGAGGGTTTCTAATTGTTGGCAGCCTTGGGTCATTAGTGTTTATTCATCCATCACATCTGAGTTGGTCTAAAGATCACGTTTTGCACAGACATGACCCATAATAATCCCAATCCCTTTAATCCTTGTCAGTTTCATTTATTCTATTACAGCTGGCGGAGATTTTGATTCATAGGGTTAAAGCGGGCAACAACCATTCTGTTTGATTGTCAGGATCAGATTGGCACTATATAAATTTGTGATTATGATCACGACAGTTCATTTATAACAACTCTCCATTCTTCACGGACAACGACAAAAGTAGTAGAAAGATTACCTACTCTAGCCTCACAACAAAACAGGCTGCAAAGCGTCTGTTCCACACCAACTAATGTCAAATGAGTCGTACATCTGATGAACAACACACATGTTTACCTCCTGACCTTATGAGAATGGCAATTAATAATTTCATGATGATCAGCCTAAGATGAAGTACTAATCGATGACTATAGGACCAGAGCGACGTCCATTAGATCTAAATCATCCGTAATCAGATCCTCCGAGTCATCCTCGCTGAAACTGACACCGGCCAACGTTGTCTGGGCGTCGCCAGATTTTGACATGGAAGAAAACGAAGACGACGGTTTTGCGGATGAAGATGGACTGGAAGCTCCGTCGTTTGGACTCGCTAACAGCGTCTCAGAAGGCGCTTGTGCTTCTTCACCTTTTAAAGTCTCTGAATGGTCGACGTTAAACTCCTCCTGCTCTGCTACTTCAACATGCTCCTCCTGCTGCTCAGAGCTATTATTGCACTTGTCGTCAAAGTCTGTCTCGTGTTCCAGCAGGTTAATGTCTTCTTCTCTATAGTTATCGCTTCTCGGACTAGATGACATGTCAAAATTACTGACTTCTTGACGCACGATCTTGTCCTTTTCATTCGTAGCTTTCGACGGATTCTGATTTTTGACGGCCGGAGACGTAATACTGACTGAAGAATCAATTTCCTTATCTTTTATTGTATTAACATTTGTCGTTGACCAAGTCCAAGAGGCGTATTCTGTCGCAGCGCTATCATCTATTGACTCATTTAAAGATTCATCCACTTTTTCGACGACTTCTTTGCAAGCATTCTTCAGCGAACTTCTCTCCACTTCCGTCATCTGATTGCTCGATTCCGAATCTTCGACCATGATAGGACTGCCCTTGCCGAAGTCGACTATCCTGAGTGACTCGGGTCCCTGGGGGACCGAACCAGAGGGGCACAGTGCGGACGAACCAAGCGCCGGGACAGTGCCGTCATCTCCAAGAGGCGAGGGAGATCTTGGTGGAGAAAGAAGGCGCTCCACGACGCAGTCCTCTTCGCCGGAAGACGGCGGTTTCGTTTCGACGGCGTCCATGAAATGGCGGTCGGACACATCACACGGTTTGGAATGATGGCTGGAGGTATCGTCCGCTGCTCCACCGGATTCCACGTTCTCCGTTTCTTCCATACTGACCTCCTTATCCGGCGATGGACTGGAGACGAGAGAGGGAAGACGACTAGGAAGGTCTTTGCTCGGCTTTGGAGTTGTCGGAGAAGAGGAGAGAGAGGACGATGAGATACTGAGAACTTCGTCTGGTACAGAGTCTGGTGGCGTCTGACTAGAACTAAACGTATCACACAACTTGGCGCTGGCATTGACTAGGGCGCTCGGTGGTTTCGGCTTATCGGCCGCGGCTGACGCCAAATGACCAGAGAGATCGTTTGTGAAGAGCGGTTCGATGGAAACACGAGGCTGACTTATGACCAAAGCACCGCTTATTTCGGTCCGAGATTTCGTTCCTGGTGGGACTTTGGTACCTTGGACGGTGGAAGAACTTCTGCCCGGAAGTCCATTGCCCGAGGATTTGGCAAGCGATGGAGTGGCTTTTCCAGTTACCGCTGCAGTGGCGGCCAATGATGTTACCATGACAATTCTTCCATCTGATGTACTTTTGTTTGAGTCACATCTTCCTGGTTCCACCTTTTTCTGCGACTGTTGCTGCCCAGTGTTCTTCACAACGGTGGTATTGTCCCGTGTAGGCGTACTTGGCTTATTGCCCTCGCGTATGATTTCTAATCGAATGGCATCATACAATTCCTTCTGTCCCACTGTAGCGCTCCCTCCGCCGTCTCCTGAACCACCTCCACCCGGAGTCGTGGAAGTCGTATGTTGCTTCTTCATAAGATTATCGATCACGACAAGGAGAGCTCCTTCCTTGCCTCCAAGACGATTTCTGTTGCCATGGCTCAAAGACGTGGCTCCTGTGCTTGGCTTTGCAAGCTGAGTAGACGACGAAGCTGCGACTGTATTAGCCGTAGAGCCACTTGGAGCCGCAGAGGCTACGACGACGTGTTTCAGCTTAACGGTTGGTGTTCGGCTCAACTTTTGATCGATGACCTTGGACCCGGTCAGAGTCCTTCGTCCAGAAAAGTCCGACTTAATCCGATTCATTCCACGAATCGACAGATTTCCAGGTCGGATGGATTTTGGAAGCAGCACGGACGACGGCGGGGGCTTGCTGCCTCGAGGGGTTATGGAGGTCGTGTGAGAGGAAGAGCCACTTGGAATGGCTTTGACTGCGACCGTCTTGTGTGTGAGACTGTTCGAGCTGCTCTTTGCCGGATTATTCTGAATGGTTAGCTTGCCGCCGTAGTTGGAGATCTTAATGGTGCTGATCTTTGCCGCTGACGGCGGTCCCACCCGATCCACTAGTGATGATGATGGCGAAAGGAGATTGTTTGGTGGACGTTTGATAATCGGTTTCCTCCCCAATTCCTCTCCTTTCTTCGGTTTCTTCTCCACGATCTCTAAACCCTCTTTCTCCACCCTCGGTCGTTTCTCCGCTCCCAACGGCCGTACGCCGTCCACCCGCGGTTGATGTACGCCGGGCGACGCCTTGATGAGCCTTGGTGACGACGAACATCGACCGGACGGAGGAAGTCCCATGACCTTTGACCCGATGGTGACCCCAGAGGTCAAGCCATCCACTTCGGAGTCGGCTGAAAGGTCAGAGGTGATGTCTGATAGACTGAGGCTGAGCTTGGAGACTCCTCCCCCGTGAAGTCTCCGCTCTTCCTTCGCTCTCTCCTTCCACGTCGTAGGATCCGGGGATCCGCTGAGCAGATCGAGCGATGGATCTCTCACGATTGTTCGTCTGCTTAGCTTCACTCTGATTGGCGGCTTACTTCCCAAAGACTCTTCTAGAACAGACGATGATGAACCAGCAGAATCCCTGACTCGTTGCGTCGTTAGAGCAGTCGCGTTGTCAGGGCTTTCGTTCTTCAGCTTGCTCCGTGCAACGTTAAAGTAGATTGGTCCAGGTTTATTCTTGAGACTCACGCTGAGGCGGTCCTTAAACTCAACCTCGTCAGGGGTTACATTAGGCCGCAGTTGTCCATTGCTAAGCGAATGCAATTCTTTGTTTACATCACTGACAACAGAGTCCGTTTGAGAAGTGAGCTGTCTTCTTGGATTGTGGTTCCTCGCGTAAAAGGGCGTTTTAATGGGAATTGTATTTAACGATAAAACCGTCGATTCTTTAACGTGTATCGCGTCATTCGCCTCCGAAGCCAAGACGCTAGAGGATGAGTAGGAAAGAGATGAGGATGAAGAAGAAGAGGAAGAATATGAGTTGAAGGAGGATGCCAATGAGATAATTGGAGATGCGTTCGTTTTTCGAGCAGCTGGGCTTCTGTGATCCTTACTGACAGAATTAAACTCCGACTCCTTCGAAATCAGAGTCGGCTTTACCGACGGTATTTTTGGTGTCGGTGGATCTGAGAGGATGTTTGTCAGTTCTGATTTTATTACCGTCTGATCGATCGCTGCCTTGGACTTGAGATTCTGGGCAAGAGTCGCAATAATTGCGGACCGCTCAGTGGATGGTGTCCATTGACGGACGTCCTGCTTGGCTGGGAGAACTGGAATGACAGGACGACTGCAAATGTTTGGACTCTGAGTAGATCTGCCAGTTCTACCCCCGTCAGTGGATGAATTTACAGAAGTGTTGAGGGAGATTCTATCACCTCTGACCATTGTGGCTTTCATCAGTGGGGCGGTCGAAGACAATTCCGGTCTTGGTGGTCGAGGTCCCATTCTACCGGGACTTCCCAGTCGATCGTGCTTTGCAGCCTGAGAGACGGGAGTTACGAGCAACGCGGGGTTGATCGGGAGACGAACAGGAGAGGTTGCTATGATGTTGTACTGTTGGTCTTCCTTTGGCTTTCGTTTCGGACTGTGACCCACACTGATGGGGCTGTCCGACTGACGCTTTCGTATCTGCTTTCCTTGCCCTCCTGCTTTATCGCCTCCTCTCCCCAGCACGCTCGGTCCTGAAAAGGATGAAGCGGATGATGATCCGAGATTGAAGTTAAAGTCGCCACAAACAGCCGACTGGTCGAGTAGACTTGCCAGCATTGGATTGCAAAGCACTTGGTCATTTCTGAGCGACTCCTCTTGGCAGTTACCGGAAGCGTTCTTCTCCCTTGGAAAGGTCGTGGGTGACCGAGACTTGTTGGCCTGCGACTTCCGCTCGGCCATTTTCATCCTGGCCATCTGTCTCCATCCCGGCAGACGGGTCATCAACGGCGTTCGGAGGTTGAGATGAGGGGAACGACATTTCCGCTGCAGTTCGGGGGAAGCCTTGCGCCAAATTGCTCTCAGCAATATTGGCAGAGATAGCGACCTAGAAATTGCACAACAAAAAACATACATTATTCACGACAGCAACGCACTTCAACAGAGTCAATCTAATAACTCCGAGACATAACAAGTTTAGAACGGCATCATTACTTTGCCAAACAAGTCACGTACGAAGCACAATAAGATCTAGAATGGACTGAGTTCGTGCTAACTAGGGTCACCACTCACCAATGTGCAATAATTTGTGATGATCATGGCTAAACAATAATTACTGTGCACGAATACAAAATTACACATAGTTGTGTAATGTGTTTTAACACAAAATTACACATAGTTGTGTATTAACACAAAATTACACATAGTTGTGTATTAACACAAAATTACACATAGTTGTGTATTAACACTTTTAGCGGGATCCCCGAGTTAACTCGTCCATCGCAGTGGCGTAGGCATACAAGGTGCGTAAGGTGCGTACGCACCCCCTGTCAGATTCTGTGTTAAGGCCTCAACTTATTCGCCAAATGGTGTTTTGTGTAGCCTACATACTGTTGTCTGTTTCCCACAAACGAAGTCGGTCGTAGCAAAGTTTCAACTGGGCTTAGATGAGCGTCCTATTGTAGTTGTACCATGGTCTACTTTACCTTGTGTTTAGGGCTTCAGGTTCTTTGCAATTGCAGAACATTGCATAATACTAATATAGTCTGTTTCGGATTACGCACCCCCTATTACAAAATCCTGGCTACGCTACTGGTCCAACGTTTGGATATAAGAACACAGACAAATGCAGTTGCTGTTTCAAAGGTCAGATTTTAGGAATATAAATTTAATTAGCAAAATAGATTTGGACAATGAACGTCTGCAAATTCTATCCTATGTTGGGATCAGCGCCGCAAAGCCAGATCCAAGGTAACGACCTCAAAAATGTGTAGTGATCGGTTGCTTTCAACATCCTATTAGGTTACTTAGGCCTATGCCCTATAGGCCTACTCAGATGTAGAAAAATCGTGTAGATGCCCATGCAATCACCGCACAAAACTGACAAGTCACCAGCGATGAACTTAGCACAAACATGTAAAGTCCAGTCGGTTGATTATAGTCAGTTTTAATAATTGATGATACTGAAGAGTTCCCATGAGCCGAGAGGCATTGAAGAGACTGACAGCGTCGATCAGCGTAATAATCCGCACTACGACACGGTCTTCATGTAATGTTGTCAAAAATTCACCTGAAGAGAATGACAGCTTCGAACAGAGTAATAATCCACACTACGACCAGGTTTCATGTTAATGTTGACAAAAATGCAGTTGAAGAGAATGGCGGCATCGAACAGCGTAATAATCCGCACTACGACACGGTCTTCGTGTTAATGTTGACAAAAAAGCAGTTGAAGAGAATGACAGCGTCAAACAGCGTATTATTCCAAACTTCGAGGGGCCTATCCCATCCCTTTCATGTACGTGGAGAACAGCACTCGTTAATCAGTGGTGTCAAGACAATGAAGCCTAACTGGCATCCCTTGCAAGAATAATGAATGGAATATTCCAATATGGTGAAATCCAAAGACGATAGCGAAAGTCAAGAATTTCTGAATTAAGTTACTGTCTCCAAGCTCAGATCCTGAGCGGAACAGCGAGAAAAAATCTAATACTATCTTGGCAATAGTAAACATCTGATAATCGACTTTTTACCGAACAGGAGTCACCCTAGTCATAAGTATCCGACGTAATAACTGCGAGGCAAAACCGGACGACCATGTTGGTCGACAAGTAACCGGAAGTTAGTGTAACACATTAAAAGCTACATCTAGGACATATTTTAAATGGAGTTCATTTAGGATTTACATTTTACAATTATTATGTAGTTCACGATAGGCATGTTGTAATGAGTTTTTAGTATCATAACATTATGTCACTCATCTCACCTCAAAATGTAACGATGCATTCAAACAGCATTTTCTATGCAGCATTTCTTTTCTGTAAAGTTGAATTGAGAAATAGGATACTAAGCCACGTTAATATTTGTTATAAGATTCTCTGTTTAACCGCAGATGTCGTCTTGTGCTGTGCTTGTCATCCAACCGAAAACATTATTGCTTCAGCTGCACTGGAAAACGACAAAACAATCAAGCTCTGGAGGAGCGATGTTTAGGAAATCCAGCTACAAAGATGACTTTGTTGGAACAAAAAACTGAAATATTTTACAGCAGTCTTGCAAGTCGATTAAAGTCTGTCAACATTCGCGCCTATAAATTAGTTTCCGATATTGCTAGGCATTTGTTTGTACAAGTGTTGAAGATAAATTGCCCTGTATACAGATTTAGGTAATTTGAAAGATAGGCTGCTTGGGAGCATTGTTCTATTACTGTGTGGTAAGGCTCTGCTCTTTCATTGCTGCTCCAGGTTTTGAACCGGTCTTGTGACATTCACAATTTCATGAGGAAATGGTATTTTTATACAGCTCATGAGCAAATATCAGTTTTCAATACAGCTTTGTTAGCTAGGAGATCCAGATCCATGTTGCAGTACTGTTATTACGCATATAATTATTTGTATGTTAGCTAACAGGAGTAGCAACCTTGTAAGAGCTTTAATGAATGGAGCTCATGCGAAATTGTTCTTAAGTATTGTTTTGAGTCTGTAAAAACAGTCAACATTACTATTTGTTTGAAAATGTCTGTCAGACATTTAAGAAACGAACTTTAATTTATGTGCAGTCGAAGTTTTCAAATAGTTGTTTTTAACCAGGGCTTTGGATGCGAAATCTGTTGACACTACTTTGATGTTGGGGTAGTTTCGAATTATTATGTGCTGTCTTAGAATTGGACAGATATCTGTAGTCAACCGATATTTAAGAGACGGTTGAGTAGTGAAGCATAACTGACAATATTTAAACTGATATGACTCGATATGAACTACATTATCTTTAAAAACTGCCCTTGTTTTCTATAAAGTGACCTAGTTTAAATGATAATCAGATTTGGCTATGGTTTTATCAATCGGGATATAGATGGCAACACTTTGTAACAATGCGTTTCCCAGTTATTTTTACTACACTTTGATCCTTAAACAAGTAAAAACATGGAAGGAATAGGCTGCCTTAATTTTGTAGAACTCTCTCTCGAGTCTTTTTTGTGCCTGTTCTGGTTCACCATCTCCTGCGCATATCATTGAGGGAGCCTGGCTTGTTTTCCATTTACAAGAACTACGGATGAAGGACCAAGTAGTTTCAAGGGATTTTGGTTGTGCCTTAAATTGGCTATTTACTACTGCCGTGCATTCAATCACTATACTGTACTATATAACTATAGTAATATGCCTTCAGATTCACTGCTTGATCCTCATCTCCTTAAAATCCATAACCATTGAACAGAGCAAGTACAGTACAATGATATAAACTACTGCTTTATGTTACTTATGTACTGTTACATGTATCTTAAATAATCAGTGTTTTTTTATAAAAAATTTAGGTGTCTGCACTGTATGAAAATTTTTACAGTAAAATCGCTGTTCAACCTTTTAAACAGCAACGTCATTTTTCAATAGATTTTTACCAGTGGGAAAAGCCAAGCAGCGGGCTTGGCTTTGCTTCAACTTTGAACTTTTTTTTTAATTAAGCGAAGTCAGCTGGATCTCAAGTTATAAAAAGGTGATGGTAAGAAAATTGGTCACATTCTGATTATGGCATAAGTCGGGAGGTGACGTATTGTGCAATTATAATTATATACTGTGGCACAACACAATTTTAATTACGCTACTAAAACGCAGAATATAAACAAATTAAATTTTAATTAATTCCAAAAGGTTTCGATACGCTGCATAGTCAAATAAAAGCAATGATCTTAATATACACGGTGTCCCAATTGAAGTGATACCTTTTTGTTTTTGCGATATATTTGTTAATTCTAAATAAAACTATGCAATTTTAGGATGTCAAAGAGGGATAAATTATCAATGTTTCCTGAACATTTTATCAAATTCTAGCAACAGAACCCGAAGTTAGGCACATTCAAATTTGGGCAAAGAAAATTTGAAGTTTCCAACACGTAACAGGAAATTAATAATTGGAGCCAATATTTATTATTGTTATTCTTCAAAGCTGATGCTCAAAATGCCCACCATTAGCTCGAATGCACTTTCTCTAAGGCACTTTCACCATTTATTGATAGCACTGTCAACAATCCCTTGATCAAAATGTATCCATTCTTCCACAATTCGCAGTTTGAGGTGGTCAATGTCACATATGCGAGTTTGATAAACACGTTCTAGAAAGACGCTCCAGATCTTGTAATCCAGTGTATTGAGATCAGGGATATTAGTGGGTTGTGGCAGAGTTGGTGAAATTAACTCTGGTGTTTCTCTTGAAAGAAGATCAACAGTTTCTCTGGCTCGAATAGCAGTACTGTCTTGCTGGAATATGAAAGTCACTGCCCGACAATTCTTTAATAGCAGGCAGCAAGTGCTCACCTATCAAAACATCGTGATAGTAGCCTACGTACCGTTATTATGACCCCTGGATCGCTAAAGATTACCCGAGTGCAGCCAAAACCGGATATTCCGACTAAAACAATGATGAATTTCGAGAAATTTGAACGAGTGTGAAGCAATCGATATGCCACATTGGAATTCCACAGCAGGCTACAGCCTATCACTTTTTGATCCATAATGATTATCTTACCTAAATTTTTTTATCCAACCCAAATCATCTTTATTGGAAACCATTTTTATTATTGTCCCCAACACAGATGACGAAAGAAATATGACGTCCTATTTATTAATATGTAAATTATTTAGAAAGTAAGGTATACGGTCTCAAATTATTAATGTCCTATCTTTTCATGTTGGAAACTTTAAATTTTCTTTGCTAAAATTTGAATATGGATAACTTCAGACTCTGTTTATAGAATTTGATATAATTTTCAGGAAGCATTGATGATTTATCCCTCTTTCACACTCTAAAATTGTAGTTTTATTTAGAATTAACAAATAAATCACAAAAACAAAAAGGGTGTCACTTCAATTGGAACACCGTGTAGTTGAATAATGATGCAGCAGGCAGAAAATGATGACAGTCCATCTTCTTGTCTAATGAAATGACAGTCACAAAAAGATATGGTGCAGTTAGCTTGCTTGCTAGGACTGAGGTTTGAGGCAGACTGTCAAAAAGGCCAGGAATGTAAACATGCTCTTTTAATACTATGATGCTCATTTGAACACCATGAAGAGATGGCTCAACAACAGTTTGGCATACTTTTTTAACCTGGAGTCACTTGATATAATAATGCAAAAAATATTAGGAGTCATTTAAAAGCATTTTATCGCTTTATTTAGAAAAACTTACCTTCCTCTTCTAGAACTAAATGCAGTAAAACTCATTCGTATACAGAAGACACCTCGCATGCAACAGGCAGAATATAATGGCTATTCATGACAAATGAAACTAATATCAGCATCAGATGTACAAGGTAAAAACCCATTACTTATAGATTTATCAGCACACTTTCTAATCTCATAAACACATTAATGTAGAAACAATCCTTTTCCTAAGAAGCGAGAACTCAATATTATTTTGTTACAAAAACAGTCACTAAAACCTAAGATCATATTTGAGCAATATGCGAGACTTTTTTAAATTTTGAACGATTTCATTGTTGCAACTGCCTCACCCACTGGAGCAACATTTTAAGAATTTACATTCTCTTCTTTGGTGCATTTCCCATCTAACTATTCTACTGCAAATCTATTGCGGTCCAATAATACTACCAATCAAACTAATTGTTGTATACATACAAACTATACCGGTTTTGTTGACAAAGCTTATTTAAAACTGAACCTATCCTAAGCTTTCTATCCTTCATTCCACAAGTCCTCAAATCATATTCTAGTTCCACCTGCATACACAACTGCTATGCTATCAACAAAGGTCATAACAAACAAACACTAACTATGATTTGAGTGTGTTATGGTATACAGGTGAGATGTAGTTTTTCACTTCACCACTATTGCAGCAGAACTGCTGAACAATCTATTCACATATTTGAGAAAGCCAAATATTCGAATCGAGATAATGCTTCTTGGCCACGATCTATCTGCCATTCTCGTAGCCTTGGAATAGCGTCTTGAGAATGTCCCGAAGTGTTGGATTTGCTTCCGGTTTGTACGCTTTACCAAGGTCATTGCGACATGCTGGACAAGTGAAGACTTCTGCCTTGAATGAGCGCTCAAGGCAAGTCTAAAACACATTACATCATTATATTATTGCTAGATTTTAGTTTTTATGCCAATATTAAGTATATTTCAAGCTTGAGTAATGCTTAGACTTTTGGACTGAAAATTAAACAAAGATCGGTTTCTCAATTTGACAGTTTAGCCGCGCACTTGAAAGTATCAATGAGATTCCACGTAACCATAACAGAAATTAACCTTAATTAACAAACAATTGGTAACTTGGAATAAACTTTCCATCAAAGACTAAGTATATTTCCTACTTTACACATGTTGTGAAGACAATCGGTTGTAACCGGAATGTAGACGATCTCCTGACAGCAGATGCAGATGAATAACTCCTCTACCTTGCTTAGAAAACCCTACAGTTCAAGACAAGCACTGTGTTACTAATGCACAAAATCAACAAGATTAAACTAATTTATGATTTACAAAGCACCAATACGTGTACTGATTGCAGTAACTTAAGGCGAAATTACCGGTAGTTGTCGAAGCCTTGCGGACAGCTAGGCTGCACAGCTCGAATGCTGTCAGTGTCATGAGCACTTGTGAGTGAAGGACTTTGCTGAAGATCAGTATGTGTGTCTTGGGTCTGAATCGAACCCACAACCCTTCGGACATAAGGCAGCGACTATACCACTGTGCCACCATGCCCACTATTATAAGTCAAGTTCTAATTAGAGGTTTGTTTAAATAATTAAAGCAAATTCCTTAAAGGTGTTTAATTTATTTTTCAATTGGATTCTCGTTCAATTACATTTTCAGAGCTAAAATCAAAGTAGATTAGAACAAAATTTAATGTTGTTACAATAAATGGATCTGTTGTTCTGAATATGTCATCATCAATTCACCATCTGACAAGTTAAAAAATAAGACACTTGTAATTTATTATCAATTTTTTTCTGTTAATACATATACTATAGTATGAATTTAGGATGCCAAATCAAATAATTTCACTTTATTTCTAAATCTTCACCATTCATTCATTCATTTCGAACATTTATATATAGCGCCCCTTCAAGAAGACTACTCAGAGGCGCTCTCAACTCCAGC